>SNQJ01S0013307.1:174826-185360 GCA_010110895.2 Picea sitchensis | reverse complement strand
CCCCATATCCTCGAGCATCAAATCAATACAATGTGCAGCACATGGAGTCCAAAACAATGAACGGTTCCTCTCCATAAGCAACCTACCAACAACCACATAATTAGCTGCATTATCTGTTATGATTTGCACCACATTATGCATGCTGATCTCCTGGATGAACACATCCATCAACTCACACAACAATGCTGCATCTTTCACATGTGCTGATGCATCTATTGATTTGATAAACATGGTACCTCTAGGACAATGTACCAAGAAATTGAGAAGGGACCTACCCTTCCTATTTGTCCAGCCATCAGACATCACTGTGCATCCAGAGATCTCCCATGACTGCTTGAACTTTGCCAATCTAGAGTTGATGTCCTTCTTTTCTTCTTGAAGAATTGGCCCCCGCAACTCCTCAAAGGTAGGGATTTTATACCCTGGGCCAACAACAACAATAGCATCACACATCGGTTGCCAAAATGGATTACTCTTGGTGATGCTGAGAGGTATGTCAGTCCAGAAAAGACACCTACCCACAACCCTGTCTGCTTCTTTCTTCTTCTTTTTCTTCAACATTGACCTGATGGAAGGCTGTGCTCCAGGGGTGGTTCGTGTAAGAAAAAAAGGTGAAAGCCTCCCGGCACCTGAATCTGTGGAGCCACTACCCTGCCCCTCTGGGGTAGATGTTGCTGAACTTCTAAATGAAAGTTCGGCCTTCCTTGCCGCTTTTTCATTTTTCTTTTTATCCTTTGCTTCAAGTGAATCAAATGCAATTCTCATAATTTGTGGGGTTGTGCTACCACAAACTTCAATATCATGTCCGGGGATTTTAGCTAAATGATATTTCAACCTGCAAATCCCTCCTGACATATTCACCCTATCACCCCACAGAGTTTGCAATTCAATCGTTGTCGGTTTGTCCCATCTTCGGGGTTCCCCTACACCCAAAATGGATCCAAAGGCTTCGACATATTTTTTGATGAAATTGACAACTTCAAAATTCAACCCTAAGGCACAAAAAAATAAGAAAATGATATTAAACCCCACTAGAAAAAAATAACAACCCATTGGTAAAAAAAATCAGACCTCTAGATTAGATTATTAGCAATGAAAAATGACAATAAGAGGGTGGAGAAAAAATTAATAGCAAGGCTCAAGCTTGCTGTCCCATAAAAAAAAAACATTACATTGTTTTATGGGCATGAAAGTCATGGCAAAATGACAAAAAAAAAACCAAAATGTAGGCAAGCAAACTTGCAAAAATCTATGGAAAAAAAACATTAACATGGAGGGATTTAGATACGTACCTATGAATGGAAGATTCAACCCCGGTTGGCAAATGAAATTGAACCCTTGCTCCACTTAGAAATCCTTGATGGTGATAATGATGGTTGTTAAGTTGCCTCCACAATGATTGAGGAAGACCACAAACCCTTCTCCTTCCTTCTCCACAAGCAAAAAAACCAAATGACCAAAAAGAAACCAAAATGCGCCCTTATGCCCGCGGGTTCCCTGCGTCCGGCGATTTTTTGGATCGAACCGCGACTTTTTACTAAACGTTAGGAATTTTTCAAAACAAAAAATATCGCGATTTTTTCAAGGGTAAAAGTCGGCTCAGGGTAAAAGTCGTGACTTTTACAAAAAGTCACGAAAAATCGGCGATTTTTTCA
The DNA here is from genome assembly GCA_010110895.2 of Picea sitchensis. Taxonomy (NCBI): domain Eukaryota; kingdom Viridiplantae; phylum Streptophyta; class Pinopsida; order Pinales; family Pinaceae; genus Picea; species Picea sitchensis. The sequence continues at coordinate 183,705 of SNQJ01S0013307.1, read as the reverse complement.
ACACTGCTCCAGATAGTGTAGGAGTTTCCAACTTTTGAAATAAAATCTTTAGACAAAAAATATTGTTATCATTAGATTGTTTCACAATTAATGTATGGAAAATTGGGATGGGAACATCTAGAAGAAAAGCTGCCCCAAGTAATCTACTCTTCAAGTTCTATCTGAAACGCAAAATCTATGTAGTAAGAGCTCCCTGAAGGACCTATGACAACTCTAGATCAGTAGAAGGTCGAGCATCAGTTGCTAAGCACACAGTTTTAGGACAAGAACGTGTGCTTTGAATTGCCATTGGTTACTTTGATTTGTCAAGCGATGCCCAATTGGTTTTGCAATATGTACTGCAGCTGAGACACATGTGCCCTCTCGAACAAAATAACTCTAAATCTGCAGATTAGAGCCCAGTGGTATTGTTAGATTAAGAGCCATTTCGCAGTGACAATGATTGCCAATTATTTGTAGAATACCTCTCATGAGATATAGGAAGTACTTTAAGAACTTGGCATTATTTTGTGCTATTGGTCAAAATTTATCCAATAGAAAGCACAACAGAATACTATGTCAAATACCTCTTGTACTTAATTGTGTGAAATGGCCCAAATTATGCTGAATTTTTTATCCAGATCAAATGTTTGGGTTTTTGCACCAAAATCTGCTACTTTTTGTTAAGGCAAAATAAGATGACTGTATTAAACCGAATTTTGTTGAACTGTAAAGAAGTTCACAACCCACTTTAAGCAAATACTTGAGGTTTAGTTCACAACCCACTTTAAGCAAATGCCTGAGGTTTAGTTTTGGTTTATGTTGGCAGAAAACACCTATTTGAAGTTATATGAGAATGTCTACTGGCAAAAGGAAGCTCTAATGCTGATATCCTCAAGAAAAGATTTAGTTGGAGTAATTTAGCTTGAAAGAGGGAATGTTCGATGATGAAAGCATCTCTTTACTATCCTTTATTCATTTCCCTTGGCTCCATAGAGAAACCTTTAAGATCACTCCTTTTTGTACTCTAATGGTTCATTGAAATGTCCAAATGATTTTAGCAGTCAAAACATCACTATTATTTTGTTAAGGCAAAATAAGATGACTGTATTAAACTGAATTTTGTTGAACTGTAAAGAAGTTCACAACCCACTTTAAGCAAATACTTGAGGTTTAGTTCACAACCCACTTTAAGCAAACGCCTGAGGTTTAGTTTTGGTTTATGTTGGCAGAAAACACCTATTTGAAGTTATATGAGAATGTCTACTGGCAAAAGGAAGCTCTAATGCTGATATCCTCAAGAAAAGATTTAGTTGGAGTAATTTAGCTTGAAAGAGGGAATGTTCGATGATGAAAGCATCTCTTTACCATCCTTTATTCATTTCCCTTGGCTCCATAGAGAAACCTTTAAGATCACTCCTTTTTGTACTCTAATGGTTCATTGAAATGTCCAAATGATTTTAGCAGTCAAAACATCACTATTATTTTCCATATGTAAATACAAGGTGTAGATTAGGGTTTTAAGATTTCTGTGGTGGGAGTAGTCATCAAGATCGTTCGGAAAATCCACAATGGTCATTTTGAATAATCAACGTTTCGGAGAAGATGGCTACCTAGCATTAAATACAACAAAGAGCAGAGACAAGAACCCTAGGAAGCTAAAGGTGTAGATTGTTGTGGTGTTTAACTTCTGGTCAAATGTTTAGGTTACAAAAAACTTCTGTAGATGCATGAATGTTGAAGTTTTTTCTGCAGTAACTTGTTTGGTTATTGGAATATAGAGGGAATTGTTAGTGATTGTAGCTCAGACAGGTATTTCTGCCAGGGTATCTACTTGTGGAAATTGTCATTTAATGTATCCTATGCTTTTTCTAGAGTTCACTTTATTATTTAATTAATAAAGTGAATGTCTTTTATTAAAGTGACTTTTAATTAATAAAGTGAACGTCTTTTATTAAAGTGACTTTTAATTAATAAAGTGCCTAAGTTGGGGCATTTAATGATTTAATTAAAAGAGAGCCATTGATCTCACAGTTAGACCTTGACCGTTGAGATTAGGGATTTGGCTCAAGTCAAAGTTATAAAAGACAGAGAGGGCAAAGGGCAAAGACATATAGAGAGCATTTATTCACAAGTCACATGAGTAAGTGAGAAAATCAAAGTTTTGATTTCAGCCATTGGCAGGAAGATTTCAGCAGGAGGATTCAGCAGAGAAGACCAGGCAGTAATTACCAGCAGGCCGTATAGCTTTAGTAGGTCGCATGTGTGGGCCGTACAACTTTAGGACAATCGCATGTGTAGTCCGTACAACCACGCAACAGTAGCAACCCGCATGTGTGAGCAGATCAAGCCGCACGCATGAGCCGTATAGATCGTACAACAACAGGCCATACGACAATCTCATGGGGAAATAGTTGAGGTGATTTATGGTTTTCAATTTTGTTGTTTAGTTTGTAATTTTCTAAGAGCCATTTTCCTAGTTAGGGAGCTCTTGCAAGTTCTGAAGATATTTTGAATGATGAACTGATTTAGAAGAGCATAAAATAATTGTGCACATGTGTGATTGCTTTTCTTGTTTTTCGATGCATTAAATGTTAAACAATTCCAGTGGTGTAATCTAGATCTGGTCTGGTTTATCTCGGCACTGGTTTTAAGAAATTAACATGGTATCAAAGCTCTTGCTCTGAGAGAAAAACAAATCCAGTTTATTTAGTGCAGATTATTTCAGTGAGCTTGAAGGACAAAGCTCAGGACAACCACGTCAATCATCAGTGTGAAGGTGGNATTTTGTTGTTTAGTTTGTAATTTTCTAAGAGCCATTTTCCTAGTTAGGGAGCTCTTGCAAGTTCTGAAGATATTTTGAATGATGAACTGATTTAGAAGAGCATAAAATAATTGTGCACATGTGTGATTGCTTTTCTTGTTTTCCGATGCATTAAATGTTAAACAATTCCAGTGGTGTAATCTAGATCTGGTCTGGTTTATCTAGGCACTGGTTTTAAGAAATTAACATGGTATCAAAGCTCTTGCTCTGAGAGAAAAACAAATCCAGTTTATTTAGTGCAGATTATTTCAGTGAGCTTGAAGGACAAAGCTCAGGACAACCACGTCAATCATCAGTGTGAAGGTGGAGGATCGACTTGATGGGGTCTCAAATTTCCTGCTTTGGAAGGAAAGATCGACACTATTCATGAAGGAGCAAGACCTGTGGGATATCGTGACCAGTGGTATTTCAATGCCAACACTAGCACAGATTGCAGCGTAGGGCTCACAACAGGTGCAACCAGTGGTAGATTCGGCAGTACGGGCAGTAACGGAAAAGAAAGACATAAAGGCAAAGAGGGTGATCCTAGAAGCTATCAAAGATCATCTGATTCCACGTGGCAACGAAGGCCAGTTCCAAGGACATGTTTGATGCCATATTATCACTTTTCCAAAGTGATAATATGAGTCGGAAAATGATTCTCAAAACCAAACTCGGAGAATGCAGAATGACACACTTCGATAATGTTACCGATTACCTTATGAGGATCACACGGATTCGTGACCAGCTTGCAGCTATTGGAGAGACAGTTTTGGAGGAAGAGCTAGTTAATATTGCTCTGAATGGGTTCACCAAGTCTTGGGAACCATTCATCATGGGCATCTGTGCTCGGGAGCATCTTCTCAAGTGGGAGAGACTTTCGGATGACTGCATTCAGGAGGAGACTTGGAAGGAATCCAGGTCTGGCAAGCAGGGAGGAGGAGGAGATGAAAACTTAGCCCTTGTCAACAAAACCAAGAAAGGAAAATATAAAGTTTCTTTCAAGAAGGGTGACAGTCAGGAAGAGGGACAACAGTCTGGGCAGAAGAGAGACATGAGCAAGATCAAATGTTACATTTGCCATAAGAATGGCCTCTTTGCTTCTTAGTGTCCATAGAGAAAGAAAGGCAAGGGGAAGTCGCAAACAGTTGCAGCAACAACAGAGACAGTTGAGCGAACTTGCATCAAAGTTCGAGAGTGATTTTTCATTTGTGTCTTGCCTTTCTACCAGCACTACTCCTAGGAGTGCACGGTACTTGGACAGTGGCCCATCCCGCCACATGACATAGGCTAGAGAGATGTTTAACAGTTTATCAGAGGAAGACTTAGAGCTCCACATAGAGCTTGGCAATAATGCCAAGTATGCAGTGAAAGGTCAGGGGACAATGCAGTTCCAACTTGAGTCAGGAGGATCCTTTGATGCCTAGGAGGTACTATATGTACCTAGCTTGAAGAAGAACCTTTTGTCCATCTTAGTCATGGAGGACAAAGGTTATGAGGTTAAATTTCAGAAGGGGCAGGTGTTCATTCGCCCAGAGGGAGCAAGTCCAGACACTGCTTTGAGGATTGGAGTCTGGGATGGGCACTTATATAGACTTTAAGGCCAATCTGTTCAGGCATTTATGCATACCAGTGAGAGCTTGTGCGAGCTATGGCACAAGAGGATGGGACATCTCCATCACAGAGTTCTACCATTACTGAGGTAGATGGTCACTGGGCTTCCAGACTTTAGTTTGGATCATCAGGGGGTGTGCAAAGGTTGTGCTCTTGGTAAGAATGTCAAGGCATCATTTCCTAGCAATGAGACTCGATCCAAAGACATTTTGGATCTGATACATTCTGATGTTGGTGGGCCTATGTTAGTTGCTTCAGTTGAGGGCTCATCCTATTATGTGACCTTCATTGATGACTTCTCTAGGAAGATCTGTATCTACTTCATGAAGACCAAGGATGAGGTCTTTAGTCACTTTAGAGAGTTCAGAGCTCAGGTGGAGAATATGACAAGAAGAAAGATCAGGGTGTTGAGGATAGATAACGGGGGTGAGTACACCTCTAAGGAGTTCATCGATTTTTGCAAGGAGGCAGGAATTGAGAGGGAGAAGATTGTGGCCTACAACCTGTAGCAGAATGGGGTTGCAGAGAGGAAGAATTGGTCTATCATCAGTGCAGTGAAGGTCATGATCCACGATCAGAGTTTGCCTATGTTTCTGTGGGCCGAGGCATGCAACACAACTATGTATTTGCAAAATAGGAGCCCACACCGGATACTGGAGGATAAAACATCGGAGGAAGCATTCACAGGTAGGAGACTTGAGATAGGACATCTCAGGATTTTTGGTTCTCTAGTCTATATCCACATCCATGTGGAGAAGAGGACAAAGTTTCAACCCTCATGAGAGAAGGGCATCTTGGTGGGTTATAGCGAGGATTCAAAGGCCTACAAAGTCTTCCTGGCAGATCAACAGAGGATCGTGGTGAGCCGAGATGTCAAGTTCGAGGAGAACTTGGCATCTAGGAATTCTTAGGATCTACCCACAGTTGCAGAGGGGCCACAGGAGGTGGTCCCAAAGGATGAGATGAGAGCAGAGACTTCCAATGCAGGAAGCCATACTCCAGAGGAGGTGGAGGAGCAGTGAACCCCTTCGACTTCAGTTAGGAGGTCCAGGTGGTTTGAGCAGATCTTGCGGGATGCTCGCGAGCATGTTGAGCCTCCCAGGACCACGTTCTGGGAGAGAAAGCCTCAGAAGTTTCCGATGTATATGGCTTTGATGACCAACATCATAGACATAGAGCCCTCCAACTTTGAGGAAGCAGCCAACCAACAGGTATGGAGAGATGCCATGGTGGAGGAGCATAACTCCATCACGAGGAATGATGTTTGGGAGATTGTGTCGAGACTAGTGGGAAAGTTAGTGGTGACTTCTAGGTGGCTGTACAAGATAAAACATGCAATAGATGGCAGTGTGGAGAAGTACAAGGTGAGATTTAACATTTGTGGCTCGAGGATTCTCTTAGAAAGAGGGAGTAGACTATGAGGAGACCTTTTCTCCTGTAGTCAGATACTCCTCTATCCGAGCAATACTTTCTATAGCTTCTTAGATGGGCTGGAGCATCCATCAGATGGATGTGAAGACGGATGTGAAGACCGCCTTCCTCAATGGAGTCATTGAAGAAGAGGTCTACATCGAGCAACCATAGGGGTTTGAGGTCCATGACAGAGAGACACATGTATGCAGGCTGAAGAAAGCCCAGTATGGATTCAAACAGGTGCCTAGGGCCTAGTACTCCAGGATCGACAACTATCTGCATAACATGGGCTTCACCAAGAGTGAGGCATACTCCAACCTGTATTTTTACTAGTTGGATATGAGGTCCTCATCTTGGTGCAGAGAAGCTGATTGCAGGATGCAAATCAGACTTGGCGCCATAATTTGAGATGAAGGACATCATGTTGATGCATTACTTTCTGGGACTTGAGGTATGGTAGCGATCGGGCGAGATCTTCCTCAGACATGGGAAGTAGACTTTAGAGACCCTGAAGAGATTCGGGATGGAGGATAACAGACCGATGGCCACTCCGATGTTGACCAACCTGAAGAAGATTGATTCTTCAACTTCAGAGTTGGCAGACTCCAAACAGTACATGCAGTTGATTGGCTCGTTGATGTCTCTATTCAATACTCGACTAAACATCTGCTTTGTTGTTAACAATTTGAGTCAGTTCATGGTGGAGCCGAGGGAGGTTTACTGGGTTGCAGTAAAGCATGTGCTTAGATACTTGCAGGGCACAGTAAGATATGGATTGCAGTACCTTGGTGGAGATGGTGTGAGGTTGCAGGGCTATTTAGATTCAGATTGGGCGGGCAGTGATACAGATCGGGAGAGCACCTTTGTGTGCTGCTTCAACTTGGGGTCAACAGTGATTTCCTGGTTCAACAATGATTTCCTGGTTTAGCAGGAAGTAGGCCTCGATAACACTTAGTTCAGCTGAGCCCGAGTACATGGAAGCCAACTTAGCTAGTTGTGAAGCCATCTGGCTTCGCAAGCTACTCACAGGACTATTTGGTCAAGAGATGGAACTGACTGTGGTTCATTGTGACAACCAGGGTTGCATAAAACTCTCGGAGAATCCAGTGTGTCGCGACAGGTCAAAGCACATTGAAATCAGATACCATTTCATAGAGACATAGTCCTAAAGGGAGCAGTCAAGCTCCAATACATTCCTACAGATGAGCAGTTGACAAACATATTCACTAAGCCCTTGGTGAAGGGCAAGTTTGTCTTCTTTCGAGACAAGCTTGGAGTGGTGGAGAATACCTTCCTCACTAAGAGGGAGTGTTAGTGACTGTAGCTCAGACAGTTATTTCCGCAAGGGTGTCTACTTGTGGAGATTGTCATTTAATGTATCCGATGCTTTTTCTAGAGTTCACTTTATTAATTAATAAAGTGAACATCTTTTATTAGAGTGACTTTTAATTAATAAAGTGCCTAAGTTGGGACATTTAGTGATTTAATTAAAACAGAGCCATTGATCTCACGGTTAGATCTTGACCGTTGAGATTAGGGATTTGGCTCAAGTCAAAGTTATAAAAGATAGAGAGGGCAAAGGACAAAGACACACAGAGAGCATTTATTCACAAGTCACGTGAATAAGTAAGAAAATCAGAGTTCTGATTTTTGGCCATTGGTGAGATGATTTCAACAGGAGGATTTAGTAGAGAATAGAGAAGACCAGCCAATAATTACCAGCAGGCTGTACAGCTTCAGCAGGTCACACATGTGGGCCGTACAACTTCAGGACAACCACACGTGTGGTCTGTACAGTCGCGCAGCAGCAGCAGCCTCCACGTGTGAGCAGATAAGACCGCATGTGTGAGCTGTACAGCCCGTACAGCAGCAAGCTGTACAGTAGACTCATGGGGAAAGTAGTTGAGGTGATTTCTGGGTTTTCAGTTTTGCTGTTTTGTCTGTAATTTTCTCAGAGCCATTTTTCCAGTCAGGGAGCTCTTGTAAGTTCTTAAGATATTTTGAATGATGAACTGATTTAGAAGAGAAGAAAATAATTGTGCACATGTGTGATTTCTTTTCTCGTTTTCCACTGCATTAAATGTTAAATAATTCCAGTAATGTAGTCCAGATCTGATCTAGTTTTTCTAGGCACTGGTTTTAAGAAATTAACAGGGATGCCTTTTGGATTGGACGACAAGACTTACTCTGATGGCTGTCTTTATGTAATAAATCCGTTGTTGTGTGTCATGTTTTCTGAAATAGCTACAATGCTGATCTTTTGTTTAAACTATTTTGGTAATTTATGGTTTATAAATAATACTTTTGGAGATCTTCTTATTTTAATTGTTCATATCAAGTTAGTTAAGGGAAAAATTTGGCTTATGAAAACAGAAAATCAATCAAGGTTTGTGCCAACAAATTACTGTTAGGGTTCTGTGTGTGTCTAGGATTGTTTGATCGTCAAGTTTTGTGATTTGCAGATTGAATAATACTCAAATCATAAATTTCCTTTGCACAGTAAGAAGCTATTGGGATTATTGAATTAATTTTTGCTTTGGCAATCTTATTTGAAAGGACCTTTAGAGATGTCGTAAATGTTTAAATTTATTTGTTGCGTAGCTAGTTATATTTTTGAATATGACTATTGCAAATTTTTTGCTGTGTTCTGCTTTCTGGTGGAACATTTGTACTTGTTCAGAAATTTTTTGTCCCAGTAATGGACTCACTACTTCTCTTACATTTTACATTTTACTTATCATTATAACCTGACGCATGTATGAATTATATGAATGCAACTGTTGTATAATTAATCTTTAAGGAATGATCTGGTGTATTGGAATTTGGGATTTCCATTGAACTAAGGTTTGGTCTTGGTGAAATTAGGTTTCATCCAACGGGCTAAGGTTTTGTAAAAGCCAAGTATCATTGTATAAGAATGTCATGGTTGCTGGCAAACACATTTTTCCAGTAGTTGGGAGTGTTAAATTTACATGCAGCAGCGAGAGCCATTCTCCTGGAGGATGGCTAAGACCCTAGACAAGATCTAGGGCCCCCAGTGCACTCCTGGGGTATGTGGTCTGGGACCAAA
>SNQJ01S0013307.1:154992-174003 GCA_010110895.2 Picea sitchensis | reverse complement strand
GTTATAATTCTAAAGTTAATTATTGATTTATGTCACATGGTTAAATTTACAATTTAAACATGTGACAACTTAACCTAACCCTAAAGTAACCTAGCCCTAACCTTTTACTATTTAATAGACCCTCCCCTCTACTCCTAGACACACATTATTCATTCTACTTGTCCTAGCGTGGGGATTCTTCTTGTCTGCTGTTCCAAGCTTTTGCTGTTGTAAAAGAGTGCGGCCTACTCCTGTAGAGTACTACAATTGCTGTCTTATTCAGCTGCAAATACCTTGAGGGCTGCCGTCCCTTTGCTTGTGCTGTGTGCCGAGTCTGCTGTGGAGTATTTGCTGTGGAGGCCGCGTCCCTTATTTGCTGTGGAGGCTGCGTCCCTTACTTGCTGTGTGGCTGCCTGAGGAGACCGCGTCCCTTACCTGCTGTGTGCCTGAGGTGACCGCATCCCTTACCTGCTATGTGCCTGAGGTGACCGCATCCCTTACCTGCTGTGTGGCTGAGGAGCCGCGTCCTATACTCCAGCTGGGGTTTTGCTGAAGGTGCCGGTTTATGTCTGCTGTGTGTGCCGTGCCTATCTCAGCCGTGGGGTCTTTCATGTGTGATAAACTGAGCTGTGTGTGCCTTGCCCATCTCAGCCGTGGGGTTTTCTGTTAGGGTTTGGGTTCTTGTTTTGGTTCCAGTAACCCTAACTGTGGTGGCATGAAATTTTCCTTCAACCTTTGGTATAAACTTTAAAGATCTCTGATAGATCATGAACTGAACCTTTAACTGAGCATAACATTCAGACTTATCTCTACTGTGGCTGTGTATCATCTTCAGAGGTAAGGCAATTGACAGGTATGTTTTCTACTTGACTTTTCTAGCTTAGATTTGAGCTTACTGTTAAATTGCATTCAATCTGCTGTTATATAAGATCTACAGTTACACTTGGAAGAGTCTTTGTATTACTGTTTGCTTTAGAATCAAATTAGAGATCTGCTGTAGATCTACTGTTAGAGATCTCTGCTGTTATATATTTAGAGGGTTTTCATATCACTGTTTGAGATCTGAGTTTGTTGCCTATAGATTGAGTTTACTATAGTATTGAATGAGCATTGTCTAATCTGCTTTAAGATCTGAGATTTATTAATGTTTGTCTTCTTCTACTATCACTGCTTTCTATAGATCTATTTATATATGCTGTCTATGCTTCAGATCTAAGGTGTTTTTGCTTTGAAATAGAAAAGAGACTGTTGTTTTTCAACTTTACCCTAAAATCTAACAGGGAGGAGCAAAAGATTAATATGAAATGTTCCCATGAAGATAGCATTCATTAATCACTCAGTACTAGAGGATGGTATAATTGCATAGCTTGGATGTTTGTGTATATTAAGATAAATCCAATACATTCAGATTTATTTCACAGCTGACAATTAGTGTCTATTAAATATGACTTGGTTAGTTAAAGCTCAATTTTTAACGACTTCTGCAAGATTATTTAGTTGAACTACAGGTTTATTAGCCTACTAATGGAATTAAACACATTTTACACAACTTTTTAGTTGTATTGCTGAACTTGTACCATTTTTCCTTATGTTACAAATAATTTTCAGAAAAAATCTTTTGTATTTTTTATACCTTTTGGCTTTTTCCCTTCTCCAGTGAATTCATCACTTGTGTCTGTGAGCAACTCTTCAGACATCAACTAGTTAGTCAGATACAGTTTTTTGTATTGCTTATTCGAAGTGTTCTTAATTTGAAAGTAAGGCATTACACTATAACGGTTAACCTGCATGTAGCTCAAAGCATGTCGCCTTTTATAATTTGAGCTGGTCAGATTCGGGGTTCAAATGTAACTTGCACTTATTAGGTGCCAAATGTGTTCTTCTTGATGATGTTGGCACTAGCCCTTGTGTCTAACAATAGGTTGTCCTGGTGACCCGGGACATGTTCCAAGATGTCTTCCCTTATGAGAGGATGAATGGTAAAAGCCTAACTCTTCAGATAGAAATTATAGAGTTTTCAAGGACTAATTTATTGATATTATGTGACAGGTAAAAGTCTGGAAATGTGATTGTAAAGGAGTATATCCTGTTTATCAGAAAAGGAGGGTAAATCTTTTCTCCATAACTGAAACTTGATCTGAGCTTGATAGAGCAAGACTGCCAGTAAAACCTTTGGAGGCTGCACCATGGTTTCCTTTGAGATGAATGATCGGAAAAGTGAGTTCATTTTATCTATTTCTTAACTATCAGTATTATTTATAAAACAACCTTGTGTTAACTGTGTTCTGCAAAAGTATTATTTGATATATGTCAAAGGTTTCATTTCTATCAGGATATTGGTTTGATCTCACTATAAATTAGAACTTTCAGATCAACTATCTTGATCTATGACAGAGTTTTACATGTAGATTTAAGTAGAACTGTCTTTATGTGTGGTGTTCAATTTTTCTCAAATCTGTTTTAACATGCAAAACAAAGGTAGGTGTATAGATGCTTTGCAGTCACCTAACAATGTGTCTCATCCTAGAATATAAATACAGAAAATAGACAGCTCTGTTGACGCTATCAACTAAAATTTCTGAATGCATTTTATCATAAAATTAGAATTCTACCTATTACAATATGTTAAAAACACGTTCTTAGTCTCTTTCATTTTTTACTCGGTGCTTACTATTTTCATAAAGTAGCCAATATAAGAGATTGGGGCTAAGGGGGACATGCTGACACTTCTCATATGTTGCGATCAGAAGAGAGAGAGAAGGGATGAACCATAAGCACATCATAAAGAGAAGAGAAGATGAACCCGTGAATAAGAGAAACACAAGATATGGTGCTTGTAGGCTAAAGAATCAATTACTATGAATCAATATGATGAGATGATAAATGAGAGCTTGAGTTGTGTATCTATACACAACTCGAGGGAGGATGTCCTTTCAAGAACGGAGTTGTCCCTTCTAGAGGGGGTTATGGGCCCACAAAACAAGGGTACACACCCCAAGAGGGTGACTAGGCAGACCTAGTTAAATATATAAAATATACAATAAAGAGGATGCTTAGCCATAAATTACCACATGTGAAGATTATCATCATTCCAATGCCCCCCCTTAGCCTTAGCATGGGGACATGAAGAAGGATGATAAAGTATAGAAGAATGAGTAGGCATACCCAGCTCAATAGAGATATGTAGTGGAAAATATAAAGGATGGTGGGTACGAGATGACCCAACTCAAATACAAGTGTGGACGGGTATATGAAGACCCAACCATCATCATAGAATTTCTCAACCCCTGAGGAAATGCCACCACTGAACTGCTCATCATTTGGAAACACATGATACTGATTTGGCTATCTGATAAGTGTAACAAACATAAATATATATAAATATGTAGATATAAATAAATATAAATAAGTAATAAGTAATTATTAATTATGAAGAGACATGACATATGAAAGGTCATGTCTCTTATGAAAGGGCACCCCTGTGCGGGATATATATACAAGCCCTCATTCCTCATTTGTAATCATCTTATTCATATTCTTATACATTTATTATTTATATTTACTATCCTTAAATGGATTATTGCATACTGTCCTATTTATACTGGATATTTACATAGTGAACCATCTTGGTTCACCACAGTGGTATCAGAGCCTCGTTTTTCTGATCCCAGCCATTGGCCATATAGGCTTCTAGCCACGAGGAAAAATTTCAGAGTTTCTCTGAAAGTCTGTTCTTTGACCATAATAGGCCCTTGGCCATTTTAAATTTCGAAATCACTGTTGAATAAATAAATTGTCCACTGCAAGTTGAAGCGAACCAGACATTGGAAAGGTTAAAAATATTATAAGAATTAGCAAAGAAGAATGTAAAGAAAAAAGTAATTAAAGCTATACATATATAGCCAATTTGAAGTAAAAAAAAAGAATTAAAAGTGATTCTGCTGCCTATACCAGAGTTTAAAAAGTCTGTTGAAAACGATGTGTTATCAAAATTCTGTTAAAGAAAATACCACAGTAAAATCTGAATTACTTACTCTGCTACCAATTGAAGAGAATTTCAGAGTTTTTTCTGAAATTAATTCGCTGCAAAATCAAGAGAGAAATCAGAGAAAAAAATATCTACGAAAGAGAATGTCCGTACAGTGAATAAAATTCTAAACAGTTGCTGTACAACCGTACTGTCACCCTCATACTTCTGTTCGTCAAATAAATTTTCAGTTTGTACTGTTCGCTGTAAAATTTGTGGTCGCCGTACAGTCCACCTGCCACCTCCGTACCATCCGGGCACTGTTGTCTTTCTGCCAGCTGTACATCTGTTCGTACTGCCACTGTGCTGCATGTGCCGCACTATTTCTGTCCACACATACAGGAGCTAACCATCCATACCCTTAATCTCCATGTGACCAATCTGTACAGTCGCGTCTCTTCAAAAAAAATTTAAAATCCCTTTAGAAAAGGGTCATAAAATATTTTGAAGGGACACCATTACATCAACGGATTAGTATATATTATAAAACCATTATAAAAGGGAAGAGAGATAAGATCATTGTGTTTTAAAAAAAATAGAAAATTATAAAAGGGGATAGGTTAAAAAGAAAAAGTGTTATAAAGAGTTTAAGTTCAAGTTATAAGGAATCTTAAAAGTGAAGTATTATATAATTTAAGATAAAAAGTTAAAAGAAAAAAGGGAATAGTCTATTTGGTGTTAAGATACTTTTATAAAAAGATCAATTATAATTAAGAAAAAAAAAGGAGTATATAATAAAATAAGTCATTTAATATATATAAGTGAAGTATTATATAATTTAAGATAAAAAGAAAGAAAAAGGAATAGCTCCATTTGGTGTTAAGATACTTTTATAAAAAGATCAATTATAATTAAGAAAAAAAGGAGTATATAATAAATAAGTCATTTAATATACATATATAGAGTATATATATATATATATATATATATATATATATATATATATATACTCAGAAAGCCTTTAAAAATTATAAGAGGCAAAAGCGAAAGGAAAAAGTTCAAGTTGATTTAAAAAAAAAATTCAATTTCAAGGTTAAAAAAGGGACAATTCTAAAATGAGGAAAGGGAGATTTACTTATGAAGGTTGTCCAACTGTATGTTGCGGGTTTTCGACATTAAAGGGGAATATTCAAGGAAGAGAGGTAAACATTGTTATTAGCTTGGACTATAATGCAAATTACATGAATATTGATTTGGCAAATCAATTATTAATTCTAGAGACAAATATAATTAGAAAGGAATATTATTTTCGAATTAAGGAGTTACAAGTGACGATTGATGAATATGAGTATATATCTCAATTCTATGTTACAACTATGTATCAAGAAGAAGTTGACATTGTCATCGGATTACCTTGGTTTAAAAGTTTAGTTACCTTCATACTAAACATGGAGAAAAAGTTTGTAGAAAATGATAACATTACAAGACACCATATTGGAGCCAAATTCCGTAACACCAGAAGACTTTAGCGATATCTCATAAGTGATACTTCAAGAAGAAAAAAACAATGCAAAAGATGCAAAATTTGACGAAGTTATCAAGGATAAAAGCGAAGAAATTTCTCGTTTAAAAGAACATAGTAAAAAACTACTTACACAGATCAAGAAGTCAAAGGTTCGAAAACAATGTATTCAGAAGTTGGAACAAGAGAATCAAGAACTCGAGAAGAACCTATTAGAAAAAAATGAAGAAAATTCTCATTCTAAAAGCCTCAATCACGAGCTATTAGAACAAATCAGAAAATTGAAAGAAGAGAAACTTGAAAATCCAGACATTAAAGCTCAAGAAGATGTCAATCCAGTTGAAGAAAAATCATATAGAGATGTTGGAGTACAAACGATGGAAGATCCAGGACGAGAACGACTAACTTATCGTCCGAAAAATATTGATACCATACCAAGTAAATCTCATGATAATCATTCATCGTGGAAGTGCAACATTTTGCAAAAATTGAATTAGGATGGTCTGACCCTTTCACAATTCGACAGTTCTGCTCAACTCTTCGTCACTCATATCGTTGGTATCGTCAATCTTAACCACACCAAAAACAGAGTCATGCGAAGACATTGCAAGCCAGAACGAAGAAGTAAGCCTCTCCATAAACATGCTTTGAGGACAAAGCATTTCTAAGAGGAAGGCAATGTAACAAACATAAATATATATAAATATGTAAATATAAATAAATATAAATAAGTAATAAGTAATTATTAGTTATGAAGAGACATGACATATGAAAGGTCATGTCTCTTATGAAAGGGCACCCCTGTGTGGGATATATATACAAGCCCTCATTCCTCATTTGTAATCATCTTATTCATATTCTTATACATTTATTATTTATATTTACTATCCTTAAATGGATTATTGCGTACTGTCCTATTTATACTAGATATTTACATAGTGAACCATTTTGGTTCACCACAATAAGGAAGTGTTGAAAAGAGGCATAAGTACAAGAGAGAAAAGTGATTGGGCATACCCAACTCTGTAAAGTCAAAACATAGTTGGAAGAAGAGAGAGAGTTTGTGGTGACCCAACTCAATACAAAAGTGGACCTAATAAGCTGAAAGAATGTTCCTGCCAAACTGCTCATTTGCTGAATAAAACTATCACTGACCTGCTCATCCAATGGAGGAGGACCGGAAGACATATCCCTGCCATACTGTGCACCTACTAGGAGAGTGGTACTATTGAATTGCTCATTTGATGAAGGGGTATTGGAAGAAATAGCTTGTATAGAAATGGAGAATGTATCCACCGATTTGCTCAATTGCTGGAAAAAATTATCATTGACCTGCTCATCCAATGGAGAAGGGCAAGAAGACGTATCCATGCAATACTTCCCATCTATTGGGAGAGAAGTACTACTATACTGTCCATCTAAAGAGGTGTCGGACGAGACATCCTGTATAAGAATGATGAATGCAACCACCAATCAGCTCATTTGTCGGAAACAAATGTCACTGACCTGCTCATCCGATGAAGGAGGGCATGAAGATACATCCTTGCAATACTTTGCATCTATTGGGAGAGTGGTACTGAACCGTCCATTTGAAGAGGTGTTGGAAGAAACATCTTGTATAGGAGTGATGAATGTAGCCTTCGATCGACTAATTTGCTAGAAACAACTGTCACTGGCCTGTGCATTCAATGAAGGACAGCAAGAGGATATATCCCTACCATACTATGCATCTACTGGGAGAGTGGTACTGAACTTTCCATTTGAAGAGGTGTTGGAAGAAACATCTTGTAATAGAGAGGAGATAGGAGTACCTACCTCAAATAAGATCAACCATAGCTGAAGTGAGAGTGTGAATATCCAACTCCATATATCTGAAAGAGCTTTAATACGACCAAGCATGCTCAAATACAACAGGTGTGTGGGTTTACATATACCTTGCACAAGGGCATTGAATTGAGTGAAATTCAAAAGGAAGGTCGAATAAAAGATGAGAGTGGGTTTATAAAATACCCAACTCCTCACAAAGAGTGGCCGTGGCCAAAATATATAATATAGGTGGCTGAAATACAAGTGAGTTGGTGTGTGGATAACCAACTCGAAAAGATGGTTGACCATAACTGAAATAAAGAAGTGAGAGAGTTAATGAATACCCATCTCAACATAGGGTCGGCCTTATGCACAACATCCTCCCTGAAGATGGATAAAAGGCTAGGAAGAGAAAGCATTAGATTGCACCTCCCCCCAATAATGCTGAATGCTAGCCATCTGAAGATAGAACCTCCCCAAGACACCATACTACCAGTACCAATATGTTTCCACAACCAGGCAAAGGGGGGTCTCTAGCAGAGCTCAAAAAGGGGCCACTGAAGTGTGCTGCATATAGGATGTCCCATAAGGACAAATATCATAGTGCGAATGACAGAGATCTACACAATCAAACTAATCCATTGAAATAAGCTGAGAATCATTTATAGAATCATTAGTAAAGTAGCGTGGGACAAAACTTGTGGACCTGTGAGTGGAAGTTGCATCAAAGAAGCTGAGAAACGTCTCCCTTTGCAAACAAACAACCACATACTTGTTAGTCACTAAGAATCACCGCTGGAAGTTGAGAGGCCTCGTGTCACCAACTGCAATATCCAATGTAAAAGTACCAATCCTTGGAATGGAAGGATATCTTCAAATATGGTGGAGTCAATACCAAGAGTATCATCCTCTGAATCTGGTACAGGTCGGTCTGCAAAGTACACCGCCGTGTGTAACAAAGCAGTCCATCTGGTCCAAAAAAGAGAAGTCACTATGAAGACCTCAAGAGAACCCACTAAAGGGGCCAAGAAGGGGTTTGAAACCCTATAATAACAATGATTTGTAAAATATCACTGCCAAGCAATCCTCTGGATGAATAGAACCAGTGCTGCCCTAAAAAAGCTGCAGATTTTTGGCTGAAAGAGAGCAAAAAAAGAGTGCACTGCCCTAGAAGAGGGCACAAATTTGCAAAAAGAGTCATTTGATTCCACTGCATGGAACAAAAAAGTGCCAAAGAAGAAGGTTGTTGGTGAAATAAAGGTTAGAAACCCTAGAAAACTGTGTGCTGTCCCAAAAAATGCTGAGAACCCTAACTTTCAGACCTAAAATCAGCTCTTGGGCAGTTTTTGCTGGCCACAATTCCAGATCGGCTTCAAATGAGTGGCTGAATAAGGAAGAGGAAGTTCACACCTGCTCTGATACCATGTTGAGAACATAGGGGAGATAAGAATTGAATGGGACCACCAACAAACCCTAAATGAACATGAACCATAAGCAGATCATGATGAGAAGATGAACCCATCAACAAGAGAAACACAAGGCATGATGCCTGTACAGTGTATGCTAAAGAATCAATCACTATGAATAAATATGATGGGATGATACAAATGAGAGAATGCTGAGAACCCTAACTTTCAGACCTAAAACCAGCTCTTGGGCAATTTTTACTGGCTATAATTCCAGATCAGCTTCAAATGAGTGGCTGAATAAGGAAGGGGAAGTTCAAACCTGCTCTAATACCATGTTGAGAGCATAGGGGAGAGGAGGATTGAATGGGACCACCAACAACCCTAAATGAACATGAACCATAAGCAAATCATGATGAGAAGATGAACCCATGAACAAGAGAAACACAAGGCATGATGCCCGTATGCTAAATAATCAATCACTATGAATAAATATGATGGGATGATACAAATGAGAGCTTGAGTTGTGTATTTATACACAACTCAAGTGAAGTGTGGCGTGCCTTCAAGAGGGGGTGATGGGACCCGAAAACAAGGGCACTCACCCCAAGAGGGTGACTAGGCTGACCTAGCCAATTATATAAAAAATACAATAAAGATGATGCTTAGCCATAAATGACCACATGTGAAGATTACTATCATTCCAATATGGTATATGTGGGGAGGGATTGCCTACATAGTTGCTGCCTAGATCGCTGATTTATACTATTTTGTATCACTAGATGTATTTTCTGTTTAGTAATGTAATATAAGATGGGTGCTTTAAGGAGAAAAAAGTCACCAATGTATGCTTGTTTTGATATATCTAATGGGGATAGAGAAATTAATTTTCTTGTTTTCTAAATATATGAGTTCATATATCAACAGAGAACAATTGTTAGAATAAATGTCTGCAGAATCTCACTAAAGTCTACTTCTGGTCCAGTTACAGTCAAGCTAGTTTTTCCTATTATGATCTGATCCTTAGACATGTATAGTTCTTTACTTACATTTAAAAGGCTATGCACTAAAACAGACGTGTAGTTCTTTAATTATATATATACTGCTCCCACTTCTCTAAATATTGTATTTTGACAGATGACTTCTTACTGGTAGCCTGGATACGTACTCTGATAACTTAGGGCTATATAGTATCATATTTACCACGTTACTGTTTTCGTTGGCCATATAAGTATAAATTACAGTAGCATTCTACATGACATGATTTATCAGTTTGACTAATCTTATGTTCTGCATGAATCAGAAATTGGCATAGGCCTTACAGGCTTTGGTGTACTTTTCTCATTTTTAGGAGTCATTTTCTTCTTTGACAAGGGTCTCTTGGCAATGGGAAATGTAAGTTCTCACTTCTCACTGCTTGAAAGCAATTTCTGACTGGGCATTTTTGTATGCTTGAAAGCAATTTTAGCAAACTAACTGGATGATTCTTTCGTGATGCTATCAGATCCTATTCTTGTCTGGTTTGGCATTAACAATTGGCGTGAAGTCAACTTTGCAATTTTTTATGAAACGGCAGAATTATAAGGTATGCAGTTTACAGGGCTTCTGATTCAGTACTGCCTGTGCAATTTGTTGTCTTGTAATTTACATCCACGGTGGCATACAGGCGTAAGCTGAAGATTGGATATTTTATTTCCATCTATGTATGTATGTATGTATATGCATGCATGTATGTATTTATTTCCAAGGAAAACCTTGTGAGGAAACCCAAGGGATGCTTCCCCACATTCGTGGATGGCATTCCACTTTACAAAATCACGGTGGTTAAACATGTCCTTTTGTCGTTGCTTTTTGCATTTGGGTGCACACTGTACTTAGATGAACCAAAAATATTATATATGCCGTGCACTGTACTTAGATGAATCAAATATATTATATATGCCGTGGTAGAAAAAATCATGTTGTTTTTATATAAAAACATAATCTTTGAAACAAATGGATGTATTTATTCTGTCAATATATACTGCAGGGCACAGTATCCTTTATCATTGGATTCTTGTTGGTCCTTGTTGGATGGGCTCTTTTTGGCATGATCTTGGAAGCGTATGGATTTATTGTTCTCTTCAGGTTAGTATATCTGACATGAATTGTTCATCTATTCTTAGTTAAGCTGTAACTCATTTTTCTTCCATGATGAAGCAAGATCAGCGTTTTGGTAAACGTTAAAAATAAAAATTCTATTTCTGTGATGTTTGATTGTACATTGTCTGTTCTTGCAGTGGTTTCTGGCCCACTGTTGTGGTGTTTTTACAGAGAATTCCTGTTATTGGTTGGATATTCCAACAGCCATTTCTGGTTTCGGTAAGTGATATCTATATATATATATATATATATATATGAACATCTGAGCTATTTTTACTATTGAGTAGTATATACAGCCTGTAGGATTATATGTTAATGCATTCTTTGTAGACCTAACTAGATTTTGCATTGTTTGGCAGCTTTTTAGCCGTTCTCGACAGAGAAGGGTCCCTGTATGATCTAGATTCTAGATAACTATGTTTAAGCAAGAGTTACATTTTAAGTAGCAATGCAGTGGGAAGTTGTGTTTGAAAATCTTTTGTATATGTTACTGGTTTAATTTTTCCCCAGTTACATCTGCAAGGACACCTTTACATTTAAGTGAGTTTTATTTCATTATGTTCACATCAAGTGCATACTTTGAATGTAAGCATCACACTTGATGTGTAGGGTTACAGATGGTGTTCAAACAGTGGTCCTTCATGTAAGTTCTCTCCAAGTTAATTGTTAGTGAAAAGCGTCTAAGTTGCTGTTAAAAATCTTGGGGTTCAGAGCCGTCGATGCGAGTTAGCTTAACAGATCTATTCATTTTAATTCAAATAAAAGGCTTATTCTTTGAAATACATTATTCTTAAAAAACGTTTTTCTTTATATATGCGTTTGTGTCGTAGGATGATTTTGACATGCAATGCACGCATCGAACTCTAAACCCATAACATTTTCACTAAGAATAATCCAATTAAATTGTAGCTAATTGGCTCAACCTTGGTCAAATTTGAAATAGGATTTTATTTGGATCTTTGGCTACACATTAAATTTCGATGTTTTGCCTAGCTCATTTAGCGGCTCTGTTTAATTTGTTTGTCTAAATTTATACGCATCATTGCATTAACAATCTTCCTGCACCTGTGAGCATATACTTGGTTAAGATGTATGCATTCCAAATTATAGTTGGCTCTTCTGTTTAATTCCTTTGTTTAAATCTATAGGCATAACGGTATGCACAATCTTCTTGCACTTGCAAGTATATAATTGGATAAAATGTATGCATTACAAAATATTGTTCCCGTCATTGGATTGAACCTAATTATTAGAGCAAATAACATTGATGCTATTTGTTATTTTACTTTCAGAATTATTAGATGAAACATTTGGAACACAGTAGAATACTTGGCTGACAATCATCCTTATAAGCTATCTGTCTTTTCTTAGTGAAAGTAGGAATGGACATGTCCCTTATATACTATCTGTTGTTTCTTAGAGAAAGTGACAGATGGACATGTCTTTGTAGCATACCAAATTTTAATGAAAGCTATTTAAAAGCCATTTGTCATGGTATTTTGGAATCTTGTTTAACGAGCGTTGCATTCTTGGGAAGTGCTTTGAATTATTGTTACCATTTATAAATGTTTCTTGTTTTAAGGGTTGAGATGTGAGAAAAATTATAAAAAATAGGCGAAAAGACAAGTTGACATTTGGAAGAATGATAGAGTTTGTCCTACATTTTTCTAGTTGTTATCCATTTTTTTATTATTAAGGTGACACAAGTTATTATAGATAATCACCATCTTTTGATCAATATTAATAATACAGATTTGATGATTGGGATTCTTTTCATAATATTAATTTTTTTTGAAGATAAGATGTGTTACATTGAGAATTAGAGTTCTGTTACATACAGGGCTTCCTTTTAAACACAACCTCCTATATATGTACAGACATCATTATATATACATCCATTCTTTAAGAATTTTGATGCATTCTTCCAAAATGTACTCTTGCATCTCAACGAGTTCACACATGCATTATTTTTTTACTTCTAACCATGCTTATGTCGATTGGCATCTAACCCTAAAGATTAAGCTTTGTACACTTCAATATTTGTTTTTCTTATAGGGTTTCCCTTGCATCTAGTTTTTATATGGATCTGGTTTAACATTTAAATCCATACGGATAATCTCTTATGTCGAAGACGATGATTGAATGACCTAAATATTTGTATGAGAAGATTAAAAGGTCCTTCAAATATTGTCGGCTTTAGGTGTTAGCATAATGATTGAAAAAGTTGAAACAATGCAATAATTTTTAGTAAGGACTCACACACATGTACATGCATTGCTTGTACCATTCACTAAATTTGATTGATGCATTCATAGTGTATTTTGCAAGTGTACATTGTAGTCATGTCTCCTGACTAAGAGTTACAGAGTGAGGTATAGACCACATGTAATTACACTAAGAAGAAGAAAATGACATCCAAGCGACTATTGAGGAAGTCCCCATGATGTTGAAGCTCAAATATCCCAGTGCGATGCGGATTCTAGCTTAGGAAATGTGCAAACATTGTCAACAAGTTTATGATTTTCAACAAAAAAAAATGAGGCATGATATGATACCAACTTTTCAACAAGATCTAAATTGATTTTAGGAGTTCTCAACAATTGTTCCAATTCAATACTTGCTTTTAAGTTGAACTCGAAGCTACAATTTCACATCTGATGTTGATAAACAAGATGCATGGCTTTGGAGTTTAATGGTGTATATTAAGACACAACTCAATGAAGCTCAGAAAATAAGGATATTTGAAGTTCATATAAAAAACCAAGTAATAACATGGTGGTAGGCACATCACATCACTTGGTTATTGGCAACAACTAGCTCTCAACAAAACAATGGTTGCATTTTTGGCTTTCGACATGACATTGTTCAACACTACATTGATTAAGTTGATATGATCCCCATCACGTTGGAAGTGCAAGAGTTATATGAACAACTAGGATTAAAGTTTGTTGGTTGTCCTTTTCCTTAACTTAGTGTGAGATGGACTTGATGAATATTATTATCTTGGGAACAAACCTTCCAATTTGCATTGACTATTGTTAGCAAGGTGAGGGAGACATCAAAAGTACAAAAGTAGACATTGGAAAAAGGTTTCTCCTACCTTTTCTTTATTAATTTGGACCTCAATAGTAAATTTGCAGGACAATCAATGATTAGAGGTATGTTGAGTTATGTGTAAAATTTAAAGGCACTCATTGGATAATCAATCAACACAAAATTGAGTTTTGCAAGTGAATTATCAAAATACAATATGTGGAAAATAACCAATTTCATTAAACAAATGAGAGAGTACAAAATATCTTTGAGAAGAGATGAAAATGCTTTAAAGACTTTGTACAACAAAATACAAGTACAATAAGCTCCTTTGCCAACTATACGTGTGAACAAATAATCTAATGTTATATTTATAGCAATTTTAGAAGAATGTGCACGAGTGGGCAAAATGCGCTTGGAATCATGTGGAAATTTCTATGTTTAGAAAGACGTGGACAAAAATGAGCATCTAGAAGCTTGTGAGTTTTCCCCATGTGGACATGATTGTTTCACGCTGGATTGCACATTGAAGAACATGTTTGATGTGTGTTGTAATGTGTTGCACATGGATGAGTGTGCAAGACGTGTGCCATTCGATATGGCACCGACAAGATGTTCCTTGGCACTAGTGTAGTGAGTTGGTTTGTTTTCGATGTTAGGTTTGTTGTTGATGCTTTATTAGTGCAGGATGGTAGGTTGCTAGCACAAACTCGAATTGAGTTGTTGGAGCTAAATTGCTAGTGTTGGTGTTGCTAGACTTGATATAGTGTGCAGGGGTTCATGTAATCATTCAGAATCAGAGCTAACACTCACCGATGCTTAGGTCACTCACATGATCCCCTCTCCCCTTGGTTAGGAATGCTCACCATTCAATCTAGTCAACTTTAGTGTCTAGATGAGGAAACATTGAATGAAGTTGCTCCAAGGTGAACCATTTGGATTACGTGGGGTGCTGTTCAACATTGATGACTCTAAATAGTTGAATCAGCTTGTTGCACCTTTGCTTGGCTAGTCATGTAAGATCTTATCACTTCGTGTTGATGCGGTAGATATATGATAGAAATGGCTTAGGTTGCATAGTTAGTGGTTCCTACAAAATTGTGCTCTATGGGTGGTAGCAGATCCACGTTGAAATTTTGATGCAAACTCGAGTAAGGAATTATGCCCAACTCAAACACATTGTCACCAACTTGTTTGAGAATGGTACAAGGTCCATAGCACAAAGGCCTCAACTTATAATACAATGCTTTGAAATGCTCTTTGTGGATCTGAAGCTAGGATCAATGGCCAATCTAAAAGTTGTGAGAAACTTGGTGTATGTCATGTCAAAGCTTGTACTACATGTTTATTTGCTCCAAAATAACACTTGTTCATTGACTCAAAATTACAACCAATCAACTTATAATACAATGCTTTGAAATGCTCTTTGTGGATCTGAAGCTAGGATTAATGGCCAACCTAAAAGTTGCGAGAAACTTGGTGTATGTCATGTCAAAGCTTGTACTACGTGTTTATCTGCTCCAAAATAACACTTGTCCATTGACTCAAAAGGACAACCAATTTTACACGTAGAACCAATGTATTTTTTTTCTTGAAATACCCTATATTTTGGCCATTATGAAACATCATATGATTTATGTAGGCACTTGAAATATGACATGTAAATATGTATAGTATAACATTCAATGTAGTTATACATTAAATTATATATATATATATATATATATATAATTTTGTTGTATATTAATATATTTTATATCTTGCAAGATACATCATACTATTCTTGTTAACATATGTTAATGTATGGGTAATTGCATATGCATTTGCATATTAAATTTCATATGTTAATTTGTTCTTTAATTTTAATCACGATATCAAATGTAATTGAAGTAGTTTTATATGTTGTGTTTTATGATATTATATAACATATATGTTAATGTATGGGTAATTGCATATGCATTTGCATATTAAATTTCACATGTTAACTTGTTTTTTAATTTTAACCATGATATCAAATGTAATTGTAATAGTTTTATATGTTGTGTTTTATGATATAGATGCTTTTTTGTGATTATATACTATAAAGTTTAATGGTAGTTTTATACCTTATTAAAAAAGACAATGTGATGGATACATCTATACATAGTGGAATGCTTAAAGAGATTATTTATTATTATTTGTGGCATTATTATTATTAAAGAAAAAATTAACAATACAAGTAAAAGAAAAACATACCAGTTGAAAAATTAATGATTTTGCATTATAAGATATCATCAAATAAATGTGCGTTCAATGCATAAAATAAGTATTCTTGTATGCGAAACAAGGGTAATAAATGTCCGATTAGAATGATCAATTAATTAGATGAATGAATGGATATAATGATCTCAAGTCATGCATCCCCTTGTAAACATAGAAATTAAAATTAACTAGAAACATAATAAGTGAAATGTATTTCATTTTAGTGGTTGAGATAAGTGAAATATATTTTTAGAACTTGCTTCCTCTATTGCGAATCTTTCCACTACAACTACATTGTAATATATTTTCACATCATCATATTATTTTAATAAAGGTGCACCAAGATAGAGTGCCTTTATTACATGGACTTTATAAAAATAATCTTTAATAAGTACACAATGAAGGACAATTTTGGGGTTGCTAATAACATAAACCTCATCAACCTTAAGTTCATAGTACCAAGATGCAATGTGACCTTAGAGGAATTAAGCTACTTGTCATGAATACATACTTATGATTATAATTGTAAAAGAAACATTTCATGTAAACGACAATAACACTATACAACATGAAGTGATTACCTAGTCCAAGCATTGATTTGGTGTAGTTTGTGATGGATTTAGTCCAAGCATTGATTTGGTTTAGTTTGTGATGGATTTCTTGCCTCACAAATGCTCCTCTTTTATGAAAATGGAATGAGGTATATATATCTACCACACGAACAAAGAAAATTGGTTGAAAGGTACTTCGCTAAACCAAAATATTATCTCATTGTAAAGCAAGAAATATAGAAGATAATGTCGATGATATATTTGAATACCAAAATAAGAAAATGACATTGCAATTTTTTAATTGCAGAACATGGATCCCGCCATATCAAACCATGTTTTGGTGGTGTTTTAAAATGAGCATATGTTCAATGTTGGTATTTATGCATTTCTTTGTTCACCCTGCAAAGAGTTACAATTGACAATAAACAATGGCAAAATCTAATGCTTAGTTATACTATACACCTTACAATACCCGATTTAATATGCAATTCTTCAAGATGCTTAGATAACCACCAACTTACCCTATTGGTAGAGTTCTTCAAAATGATTTCTTTTCAAACCTTTAGAATCTCATTTGGATTAAAGAGTAATAGTTGTAGAAGTCTATCTTGATCAAAATTTACTTGGTGGAACTAATTACCAAAATGACTACTACTAATACTATCAATAATCTAATTTTAAGGTCACACCCAAGCTAGACACCAAATTGGTGTATGAGACCCCCTTGTTTGTGGGACAAGGCACCCCCTTCGCGCAACAATTTGACTGCTAAAGTCTACAGAGACGTACATTTCTTTCTTTTAGTCTTCAATGCATCCAACATTACATGGGTTGATTCTAACTATTACAAGTGCAAGGTGCCATCCAACTTGGTCCTTATGCAGGTTATATGTGTCCCCTCTAACTTATGAGGCCCATATAACAATTTGTGGTTCTATATGGGTGTAGCTATCATTCACTCAACATTTGTTGTTTATTTGAGAGAAGTAAGTATACAATGTTTGTAAATATGTTACAACTATGAGGCATCCAAAGAATAATTGTGAATACGATTTTAGCAAACATGGTCAATGCCAATCTTTTATAATTTGATCCAATTTAAGAAGTGGAAAATATTATAATGATGAAACACCACATAAAATTAAAAAATAATGTCTCACTTGTTGGACTTCAAATTAGTTCCATTCTCAAAGAATGTTGAGTCTCATAGTGTTTGTGTGCATATGCATAAGTGAATGAATATTATTAAGAATTTTATTGCATCTTTGAGAACTACATAAGTGGTTTCATCCAAATTTGTAACTGCTATTAAAGATTGTAGTGTAAGACATTCAACAAACATGGAAAAATCACAAGAAAACTGAAGAGAAATAGTTCTCTCTTATGATCATGTTCAATGTATTTCATTGCATATTGCCTGAAAGTGGGATGCCCAAACCAGGGAAACTTAAGAATTTGAATAGTAACACAAAGGGAATAATTTTCATTTAAAAAGGAATGTGAAAAGATACCCCTCAAAAGTGGAATAAAGTAAATTTCTTTGCTTCTATAAAGAAGGTTAATAAGTACGTAAGCTAATGAGTCAAACTCAAATTTCTAGGAGTATTCTAAGGTTGTTATTTCTATGGATCTTATATATGAGGGATTGTACTAAAATAGTTACATTGAATTGAAGATCATTCATGCTAGTCCACTTTAATGACGAAAAATCACTCACCATTAACATTGTTTTTTGCTTGGATATTTGATATGTATATTCCAAACTATAGTTGGCTCATATTGTATCATTGTCACTCACACAACATTAACACATAGATTGGTTGTCAACAAGGTGTGCAACATTTAATTATCAATTGTGGAACTATGTGAAGTCGTGGTTTCAATACTCCACTATAATATTTGGCCCTGAATGTTGGAAGGACTCATAAGGTCTGCATTATTGTAGATGCTCGATGTTAAACCATATGGTAATGTAGAACACATAGTCATGATGAAATTGACAAATGCAACGACCCTGCTTAAATAGATGTATATGATTATTAATTATAATTAATTTAATAATATAACTGTCCTAAAAGATTAGCTAAACCATAATCATTTCTTAAAATAACATTAAATAATTAATTATTATTAATTAGTTATTCATGATTGTCAATGATTAATTTAAGTATTAATTAACTCATTAATTAATAAGGTAAATAAATAAAAGGAGGATAACAAATTATATTGTTAAATTAATTTACGTACCCAATAAGGGATAACATATTAACTACAAGGGATAAGATATTAAATAAAGGGGATAAGGGGGCATTAACGGGAAAAGATAAGAAGGTAATAAATGAGTTAGGTAGGGAGTAAATGAGG
>SNQJ01S0013307.1:120459-135771 GCA_010110895.2 Picea sitchensis | reverse complement strand
ATTCTCTCTAGGGTGCACTTTGATTAGTGTAGGAAGAATGGCCCAGGGTGGGGAATGGTCTAGGTTCAGAAGATAGGACAATTATTCTTCCTTGCTTGAGAAGAATAGTCCAGATATCTCATTGTTCTACTCTGAGGGAAGATATTCTTTCAGAGCTCACAGATGTGAGTGAAATATTGGCCCAAATGATTCAGTTTATATCATAACATTTTTTCTGTGCAGGTTGCTATTAGATGTTTGTTATAAAGACTGTATGACAATAGATGAAGACTACTATGGTGGATATGTTCCACTGCTCGTGACTATACGTTGCTGATCAAGTACTTGTGTGTTACTTGGTGTGGTAGTGTACCACTGGATTATAGTTATATACTACTATGGATAGACATAGTTGTGTTCTATCTTTGTTCTAATTGCCTTGAAGAATATCAACAATTTATTGGAGATAATCATCATCCAGACAAATGATGAACAAAGATTTTCCAGATGGAAAATAGTTCAGAGCATTTACTCTTCTAGATGATAAGAATGACTCTTGTATCACTCTATGGTGTGAGTGAATTATCCAACACCATTTATGATTACTCAGATGAAGTATGGTTTTGAGAGATGATGCAACTGATGGTGATGGTGATGCTCATGATTTAGTCATGAGATAGTTTAAACGACTATGTTGATGCTACCGGGTAAATGGTATGTTTTTTGTGCTCAAGACCATTACCTGTAATACCTCCCTAGCTAGGAGGGAGTTTTCATATTATGGTAGACGCGGGAGGTATTTACCTCCAAGTGTAAACCTGACGAGAATAGAAGACTCTGGAAAGTAAGAGAAAACCCTAATGAGTTGGCCAATAACCCTAGAAGTCTTGTGGGCTCAAGAAGATAATTTATATTAGGTTATTAGCCTCCAAGAGAAGAAGCCGACCATAAATAATAATAATATACTGAACATACATGTACCCAGAAGGAGAAGTCGGCCCCAACAAATATGGCAGAACCACTATAAATACAGGGCACAAGTTCTCATTTGACACATCTCAGAATTGCAGAGCAGCAACTGGTGCGCACTGCAGTTCCTAGTTGGTTGCGCATGTGTGGATGAGAGCTGCAGGTGAAACTGCTGTAGCAACTAGTTTTTCAGTGTTGGCTTGGACTATCTCTTGGCTAGGGGTTGGACTATTTGATCAGCTATTGTTGGTGCGCTATCCTCGGAGGAAGATGCACTACACCTTGTTTGGCTATCTAGCCTAAGGTTTTCTTCCGGAGTAATTCTCAGTCAAGGTTAAGGTGCTCGGAGGGTGGCTTCGGCCTATGGTTGGGTGACAAGGGTATTGTCAATGGTAAAATGAGCACACAATCTTCT
The DNA here is from genome assembly GCA_010110895.2 of Picea sitchensis. Taxonomy (NCBI): domain Eukaryota; kingdom Viridiplantae; phylum Streptophyta; class Pinopsida; order Pinales; family Pinaceae; genus Picea; species Picea sitchensis. The sequence continues at coordinate 134,408 of SNQJ01S0013307.1, read as the reverse complement.
ATATTTTAACACATAGTTCCAATGAGCCTCCTCTCTTTTGGATCAAGTTTAAGATAATCATGATCTAGAGACATTTGCAGAAGATTTAGGTCATCTATATTGGGATTCAACAATGAGTGAAGAGTATCACTCTTTAATAACGAACGATACATGGGATCTTGTACCTCTTCTGAAAGGAAGAAAACTTGTCATATGTAAATGGGTGTACAAAACTAAGTATGTATCGAATGGAAGTGTTGAAAGACACAAGGCCCGACTAGTTTTCAAAGGGTTATCTCAAGTTGAAGGAATTGTTTATAATGAAACCTTTTACCCTGTAGCCAAAATGAATTCCATCTACCTTGTTCTTTCCCTTGCTGCCTAACATAAATGAGAGGTCCATCAAATGGATGTTAGATCCACCTTCTTGCATGGGGATTTGGAAGAAGAAATATACATCGAACAACCTCCCAGTTATGTCCATAATGAATCCATCCTTGTTTTTCGCCTTAGGAATTATCTTTATGGTCTTAAGCAAGCTCCTCGAGCTTGGTATGCCAAAATGGACAACTTTCTTCTTGACACCGATTTTTCTAGATGCCATTCTGACCCTAATGTATATACTAAGAGAGTAGGAATCCATCTCATAATACTTGTTATTTATGTGGATGATATTATCCTCTCTGGTAGTGACCCCAAACTTTAAAACCATGTGAAAACAAACCTTAAGAAGAAATTTGAAATGGTCGACTTAGGCTATTTGCACTATTTCCTTGGCTTCCAAGTTTTGAAAACCAAGGAAGGAAATTTTATTTCCCAGTCTAAGTATGCTTGTGATCTTATTCATTTCTTTCACATGGAATATTCTAAACCATCCCCTTCTCCTTTCCAGTCTAGAGTCAAAATTGTTGCCACTTGTAATTCTCCCAAAGTTGATGCCACTTTTTACCATCGGTTAGTTGGTAGCCTCTTATATTTGACATACCCATCCTGATATTTCCTTTGTTGTTGGTCTTGTTGTCCGATATATGGAAACATGGCATGAAATCCATTGGAAAGCAACTAAAAGGATACTTCAGTATGTATGGGGTATAATTCAGTTTGGGATACATTACAACTCAGGTGGGACTCCTTTATTGGTTGGTTTCACTGATTCAGATTGGGCTAGTGACCTTGATGACTAAAAGTCTACTGTAGATTATGTTTTCAGCCTTGGTTCAGGACCTATCACTTGGTCCTATAAGAAACAACATGCTATTGCTATTTCTTTAGCAGAAGCAGAGTACTGAGCAACGGTTAATGTGAGTCAAGAAGCCTTGTGGCTTTGACAAATCTTTTTAGATTTTGTATTCTAACAGCAACATCCAACCACCCTCTAGTGCGAAAATCAGAGTGCCATCAATATCACTATAGATCCACTTCAACATCAACACATCAAACACATCAAGCTACACATGCACTTCATCAGAAAGCTCATTCATGATTGAGTTATTGTAATGCTCTTTTTCCCTACAAAAGATCAAGTTGCAAACATTTTCACAAATTCTCTTACATAAGCAAAAATTTCCAAACTTCGATCTATGTTAGGAGTTCATGAAGTTATCATTAAGGGGGGATAGGCTCTAATGCCTCCTTCATTCTCCTATTGTGTCGCCTTTGTAAATCCTTTAATCCTATCCCAAGTTGTTCTTAAGGGGGAATGTTAAGATATTTAGACACTTAGGAGTTAGTTAAGATCAAATTGGTCTAATGTGTTGTTAGGTAAAAGTGTGTTTCTTTAGTACACATTAGTATGCATTTGTATTTAGATAATTCAATAGTCATGATATGTTATCAACATGGAGTGATCTGAAAAATCATATTCTTGATATTAACGACTACATTGATCCATGGATTAACACTTGATTGGTCCATGATCTCTGTTTAAAGAGCATGGAGGGTCATTTTCCGATGATTGATTGTGAGAAAATCTCTAGTAAATATCTACGCAATATTTTCTTTTGCATTGATAAATTGTACCAAGTGGCCATGTTGGGTGGGGCCGTGGATGTTTCCCCAAAGGGGTTTTACCACATAAAACATCCACGTGTTGATCTTTTATCTAGTTGTGTGAGGGGTTATTGAAGGTGTTCGTCCTCTATTGGAATACATGTGTTGTCCAACAAGGGTTTTACCCTACTTGTAACTCACTCCTCTTAATCTGTAAAAAAGATGGAGCACATCAAATAATCATTATTAACACAAGATAAATAAAGATAAAAGCATAGAGAAAATGTAACCTTTTGATGTGTGATTCCTTATTCGGGTTGTTGTAGATTTTGGAGAATGAAGTAAAGCTGGTGTTTTCTAGTGATTAATATGAGGTGCCATAACTAGTGTTTTATATGCCTACGAGAAGCTTTGCTAAGGATAAATTGTAAGGTTTTTGCATTTCCATCTTGGGATGAACTGAATTGTTGTCATCGTCATTTTCATTTTGATAATCAAGCTTAGCGTATATTACTTCGAGTGATGCTATATAGTTGTTGAGATCTAAGGATTAGCTTAATGATCTTAGTAAGATGCTTTGCTTGTATAATGGAATGCCAAGGTTTTCTAGTGCTTAGCATGGGTTGCCCTAGATATGGTTTAGGTTGCATGCATCAAGTCTTGCTTGAGATGAGTTGTAAAGGAATTGCATTTTCCGGCTTGGGACGAGCAAAGCAATCAAAATATTCTTTCACGTGGATAGAAAGAATTGAGTTCAATGTCCCAATCTATGCTATAGGTTTGATCTTTTAGATCTAAATTTTGGAGTTTTGAGGCCAATTTGTTATTTAGATTTAATAAATAGATGGGTTGAATGCTAAGTTGATCTAGCATGATTTTTATGTACTTTCAAATTTGATTTTGTTTTAGGTTTAGGTGCTAGCTAATGTAATTTTCAGATATTAACCGTGAGATAGATATTTCCCGGATGGTTGCTGAAATTATCTAACAATTATGTATTTGTGGTGTCTACACTTTGAAGGTTTCATACACCTATTTGTTATTGCAGATCTGAAGTTCTTACAAGGGTTTCCAGTGAAATCAAATTCAACATTAGGGATAAAACTTCTATGGTGTAGATCCATGTAATTTTGTGAAGTGATATTTTTCATTAGCACACAAAATTTCAACATGGAAGTAGAGGGTTTTTTCTAAAGTTTTCCATTTACATGGAAACATTAGCTACCTCAAAGACTAGGGAGTTGATAATGAAATATTTCAATAGTTGCGAGGCCTAAGAAAGATCTAGTTATTGGAGTCAATCCATGCTTGATATAGGCACTGGAATTTGTAATATTTTGGTGGGTGTGATTCCCATGATACTCTAGCGATTGGAGTGGGTTGTACTTGAAATTTTCATCCATTACATGGAGAATTCAACTACCCATGAGAGGGAGATAAGAATTGAGGATTTCAGTGGGTACAAGACCCATGATGCTATAATGATTAGAGTGAGTTGTTATACCCATTATGCATGATTTGACCTATGATAGGTTGTGGGTGTGATGCATTAGATGCTCCAATGATTGGAGTATGTTGTTATGCTTGAAAGGGTAGTTTGGACCTATGATGGATTATGGGTGTGATACTCATGTTACTATACTCATGTGAGAGATTGATATGCTCGAGATAAGTTTTAAGGATTTGAGTCACGTGACTTGTTTCAGATGCCATGAGAAAGGGAACAATGTCAGTGAGTTCCTAGAGAAAAAGAAAGAGAAAGGTAATCTGAACTAGGATAAATTAGTAGGGAGTGAATATATTGTAGCTAGAATGGATGAATTAGAATCCAAGATTGAAATTTCTTTCTTTATGATTTCTTGTCTTTCAACCAATACCATTTTTGGTGTTGGGAAGTATGTGGATAGTGGAGCATCAATACATATGATATTTGACAAGAAGATCTTCACCAAATTTCAAGAAAAAGATGCCAACATGGAAGTGGTGTTGGTAGATGACACCAGAACCTAATGATGAGAATGGGATCCATATCTTTCCGGATGCCTTTAGAGGATTTTCTTGAGGAAATTGATGTTTTATTTATAAATGAAAGTTTGACAAATAACCTTCTTTTTGTTTCAACTATCAAAATTTGTTAGTGTATATTTAAGTTCAATAGTCAGTAGTTCACCATTAGATTATAGCTATGATCATCCTTTAAATTTTTCTTGAGGTGTGAGCGAAGGTGTCCTTTATAAGTTACTTGCTGATACATTGAGGATTGAAGCTTTGATGCATGGCAATGGGAAGTTGAACGAGCCTTTCAATTTTGAGGAGGAATACATAGAGAATCTATAGGAGGTTTCCATGAAGGAGTATGATGTTTGGAATATAGTTGCAAACCTATTATGGATTCAATGATTGATTCCAAGAATGTAGTTGATAGGAGAATTAGAAGGCACAAGTTCATATTTATTGTCATAGGATTCTCTTACAAAGAGGGAGTTGACCTTCATAATACTTTCACTCTAGTTTCTAGAGGTTTTTAGGTGCATGGGTGAGATACCCATGTTTGTAGGATGGTGAAGGCCCTTTATGGTTTAATGAATGCACTATGTGATTGGTATTTAAAGATTAATGAATTGTTACTCGTGTTGGGATTTTCTAAGATTCACGTATAAATTTATCTTTGGTCTCTTAATTGATTTGATCCACTTGCCTTGGTAGGTTGCTAATGAAGTCTTCCTTAAAAAAGAGAAGTATACCTTGAATATTTTGAAGAAATTTCAGAGTAGAAAAGGGAGAATTTGTCCAAGGTTATGTTCCTTCCGGTTCATACGTGGTCAACATTATGATGAAACCCTAGATAGAGGGGAAGTTCAAAATGAAGAGAGAGTGTCTTAGTTTGGTGGAGAACATGTTCCTTGCAATAACAAAGTGTTAATTTTGGTTGCTTTGAAATTGTTCTCCATGGATCTCCTTTAGATGTATGTGAATTTAGTATGTGAGGATTGATTTTCTTGGTGGGAAGGATTCATGGGAGAGAGTCTCAATGATGGGAATTTTGTCTCATAGCCTACTTTTCATCTATTTGTCAATTGGACTAGGAGGGTGCACTTGTTGCATAAACATATGTGCAATGGGTGAGTTGACTCTTTTGGGTGCATAAAATATGTGGTGTTGCATAAAAATATGTGTAGTAGATAAGTTGGCACTTGTGGGTATGTGGCTACCTACTTGGCACATGTAGTTGTGGACTTAGTCTATGGTTAGTATTTTATCTTGCAACTCATTCCTCCTCTTACTCTATAGAAGGAAGGGGAGCAAATAATTTCATCATTATTAACAAAAGATAGAGAATAAAGCATAGAGAGAATGTAACCTCTCGATTTGTGATTCTTCATTTGTGTTGACACAACTTTTGGAAAATGAAGTGAAGATAGGGCTTGCTAGAGATTAGCATGTGGTGCCCTAAATATTGTTTTATATGATTAAGAGAAGCATTGGTTGGGATACGTTGTAAGGGTTTTGCATTTCTATTTTGGCATGAGTTGAAATGTTGTTCTATTCATTGTCATTTTGATAATGAAACTTATAGTAGATTAGTTGGTGTGATGATAGCTAGTTGTGGATCACAAAGGGTTAGCTTGATGAGCTTAGTGAGATGATTTTATTGGCTAATGGAATGATAGGGTTTGCTAGTGATTAGCATGTGGTTTCCAAACTAGGGTTTGGGATGCATGTATCAAGCCTTGCTTGCAATGAGTTTTAAAGGAATTGCATTTTCCAACTCGATATAAGTCAATATATTATATTATAATTTTCTTTCATCTAAATAGAAAAAAATATGTTTTTTGTCCCAATTTATGTACGAAGTTTGATCTTTTAGATCTAAATATTGGGGAGTTTTGAGGTTGATTTGTTATGCATATTTAATGAATAACTAGGTTGAATGCTAAGCTGATTTAGCATGGTTTTTATGTACTTTTAGATATGATTTTGTTGTAGGTTTTGTTGTTGTTAGATAATGTAATTTTCAGATTCAGATTGTGGGTTATATCTTTCCCTAATAGTTGATAAAATGATCTAATAGTTATTTATTTGCATTTCCTACAGTTTGAAGGTTTCCTACAATGATTTGTTATTGTAAATTTGAAAATTTTAAAGTGGTTTATGGTGAAATTAGATTAAACATTTGGGTTGAAACTTCTATGGTGTAGATTTGTGGCTTTTTTTGAGGTGAGGTTTTTTGTCAACACAAAAGATTTCAACCACTACAATAGCATGATGACAATTTTTGATAAAAGTATGAGAAGAGACCAATATAACTACTTTTTATTCTAAACTCTTTGATGCTAAAGTTAATGTTTGCTGTGTATTAATTATCATAACTAGAATATTATTCTACATCCCTTAACTAAATTGGTAAGGTTTCCCAAGGGAATTTTCACCTAGTTAATGCTGATGTGGGTGCCAAGTCTAATGCTAGTATATTCCTTCATCCCATTTTCTACACCCTTTCCACCATTATAGATTATGCTTCATCTCATTCAACCCCCCTTTGATACAATCTTAATGGAGATATTGTTTAAATGAGGTGATAGGTATTATGTTGGATTAAACGATATGAATAGATCAAATGGATCGAGTTAGACAATATGTGTGAGGTGGTATGTCGGTAAAATGAATAGATGGTATAATGCATTAAGAATATGGTGTGGCAACAAGGTGTAAAATAAACGAAATGGTCATTCATATTTCGATAATATGGTCATATGAGGGTTATATGGTATAATGAATGGATTAGGAAGTATGGTTTGTGAATAGATGGAAGTGGTATGAGGCAATTTGATGAGGGAAAGGTATCAGGTTCCCTTTATACAATATGGAATAATATGGGTTTTTAGATGGTTTCAAGTGTCTCAAACAATACGATGATAGTTAAGATTCACATTTGTTTTGTATATAAGAAACAATGTTATTTTAATAATGCATTCACATGCCATCTACCTAGTATGGAAATGATGGAAATGTTAAAAGACAATGGTGAAACATTGAATTTCCATGGTTAATTTAGCCCATGAACATTCCTCTTCAAAGTTCTTACAACTATGTTCAAACTGATATAATACCTACACAACTCATTTAACATGTTCAAAATTGATCATCAAGTGCATCATCTATGATGCAATCAACTTTGAGTGGTGATAGTGCCCCAAAGCATGAGTGATCTAAAAATGAAGAAGACTTGTATTCTTGAAAATATTTGCAAGTTAAATTTTATGTGTCAAAATGAAAATGGATCAACTTTGCAACACAACTTTAATAGGATTTACTCATTCAAGATGCATATAAACAACAACAAAAATAGTGAACAAAAAACACATAACACATCAAATGATAAAGGAGTTCACCCCTCTCTTGGGCTACATCTCCTGGTCCAACTTCCAATGGATCATTTGTATTGTTTTATCAAAGTGATAAAAAATGTGCTTTACAATTCTCAAAATGCCAAATAGACTACTCCAGTGGCTTCAGAATGTCCAAAAACGCCTAGCTGGGCTTTTTTGGCACCTCGTTTGGCCAAAAATTGAACAAGATAGGCTTCCTGGAAGTCCCCCCTTCAAACTTGCTATCTCTGCATCTACAAAACACACCCCTTCTTGGCTCAACCTAGCCCACACGCATATTTAAGCGTAAAAACTTAGCACCGGGCACAACCACATGACTGGTACAAACTGTCGCACGGTTACGCGCTGGCCCTTAACTGTCTAAGGCCCGTGGGCATGTGAAGCGCCATATGATCGTGCGAATATAAATAAAGGGCCAAATTTCAAACGGTTATGACATAGGTGTGCCCGTGGTCACATCGCATACCATGCGACTGACGGTTCAAATGAAAGGGCTATACAATAGAGTGCACATATAATAATGTGGTCACATTGTATATACGCGGGACCGGGGGCCGGGGCTAAGCCTCGGCCCGGTCCGTGCCCACCATATAATATATTTCAACATAAATATAATATGCGCCATTTATATTACAAGGCACATGTGGTGGCATGCCGATCGACGACCCTTCCCAAGGCCCTTCCCCTGCCTGGAGGTCGCGGGGTCGAGTCCTGCTGAATGCATAAATTTTAAACCAACATGTGTGTGACATGTGGTGGCCATTGATTGGGCCACGTGTGTCCATCCCGTTCGTTGCAAACATGCCACGTAATATGCCAACTATCAACACAACTGCCTGCCACATGTCGTACGACCTGCCAAGTCAGCGTCTATACGGACTGTACAGACTATATAATCAACACCCCTTTTTTTGCCTGTTTGTCATTTTGAACAGAATGCGATATCTCTCTCTCCCAACATCCATTTGAACCCAAATGAGTTGTGTTGGGTTCGTAACGACAAGGCCTACGCTCCCATTTGATTTGAAGTGATTCCGAGCACTTTGAATTTTGAGCAAAATTTGATCCCTTGGATCACACCTCCCCATTGGAAAGCTTTTGGACCTCCAAAAGACTATTTTCAGTCTATCTGAAGATGAGGGTATANATTCCAAGAGGTTAAAATTTTACCATGTTTCTTCATGTCCTCCTGAGTCTTGGATTCCCACCAAATGAGTGCTGCACTATCCAATCTTAAAGAAGCAAGCTGAATCTTAGTTTCATCATCTTGAATTTTTTGTATCCTACAATGCACCTCAATCTGACGAATCCAATTATCTAATTTCTCAACATTAACTTATCCATTGTATATTGGCAATTGGAATTTAATATCAAGCTTTAATGAAGGAATTTGTGAAGGAGTTTTACCATGTCCCTTTGGAGAATTCGGAAGAGGTCTTGAATTGGTAGAAGAAGAAGAATAAGAAGAAGAAGATGACGGAGGAGAGGGTGGTGGAGAAGCACCATTCCCTCCATTTCCATTTGGAGTTTTATCACCAGTGTCTCCCTTATGCTTTGAAGGGTTGGAGCCTTCACTTTGCAACCTTGTATTCCTTTCCATCAATATCTTCATCATCTCTCTCATTTCCATGACAGCCTTTCTAAGATCTTCATCTTCTGCAGGAACATGTTCATGACTCTCTTCATGAGCTATACTTGGTGAATGCCTCTTTGAAACTTGCAGTGATGATATATGCTTCCTCCTTGAAGGATGAGAACTTGGCTCTACAAGTTGACCTTCTCCTCTTGTGAGTTTCAACCTTGTGAACATCAGAAAACAAAACACTCGCAAATAATCAAGTCTTCAAAAACCTATGCTATGATACCAACTTGATCTAAAAATGAAGAAGACTTGTATTCTTGAAAATATTTGCAAGTAAAATTTATGTGTTAAAATGCAAAGGGATCAACTTTGCAACACAACTTAAATAGGATTTACTCATTCAAGATGCATATAAACAACAACATAATCAATGAACAAAAAACACATAACACATCAAATGATAAAGGAGTTCACCCCTCTCTTGGGCTACATCTCCTTGTCCATCTTCCAATGTATCATTTGTATTATTTGCTCAAAGTGCTCAAAAATGTGCTTTATAATGCTCAAAATTCCAAATAGACTGCTCCAATGGCTTCATAACATCCAAAAACCCCTAGCTGGGCTTTTTCGGCACCTCGTTTGGCCAAAAAATGAAGAAGATAGGCTTCCTGGAAGTCCCCCCTTCAAGCTTGTTGTCTCTGCATCTACAAAACACACCCTTGTTGGCTCAACCTAGCCCACACGCATTTTAAAGCATAAAAACTTAGCACCGGGCGCAACCGCACAACCGGTCCAAACTTTCGAACGGTTATTCGAACGGTTACGCGCCGGCCTTAACTACCAAGGCCTGTGGACACATGGTCACCACATGACCGCGCGTTATTACACAATAGGGCTAAAGTTCCAAACCGTTGACATAACCGTAAGGTTTAAAACCACACGCATACACATTGGTCACATGTTATATCAAACCACGCACATTTCAAACTATTACAATATATATCACGGTGGGTCTAACCACCCGTAGCACCGGTCGTATGCAATACAATATATAACCATGGGTTGAGGCCTAGCCCCAACCCGGTTCATGCCCAACACACATTTTTACAATGTTAAATATATTACAATGCATATACATGGTAAGTAACATGTGCGGGCACGCTGGTTGGGCGACCTTTCCCAAAGCTTTACCCTGCCCGAAGGTCACGGGGTCGACTCCTACCAAGTGCAAAGATTTTAATCCAATAAACAGGTGACACGTGGCGACCATTGATTGGGACATGTGTCACCATCCCATTCGCTGCCAACAAACCATGTCACATTCTAACTATTCCATTAACTGCCTGCCACGTGTCGAACGACCTGCCACGTCAGCGTCTGTACGGACTGTACAGTCAACGTCCCTTTTTTTGCTTGTTTGTTATTTTGAACAGAACGCGATATCTCTCGCTTCTGACGTTCGTTTCAACCCAAACGAGTTGCATTGGGTTCGTAATAATGAGACCTACGCTCTCGTTCGATTTGAAGCAATTCTGAGAACTTTGATTTTTTGAGCAAAATTTGATCCCCTGATCATCTTCATTATACTTAATAATTCCATATAGTTTTTCAAATGATAACCCTTTAAATATTTCAACTTTTTCTTGAAAGGCTTGCTTGGTTAGGAACAAGGAGTTGAGAATCAATTTGGGGTCTTGGACCTCATTAGTGCTCCCGGATAGGTCTATCTTAGTTATCCTTTTGAATAATTCTTCTCTCCTGTTATGGCTTGGCTGCATGCTTGGACAATTGTATTCAAGTTTTTAACCTTTTCCTTCCAGCATGCTTTCAATTGTTTTATCCAGTTCGGAGAAGGAAGATACTCCTCTCTTCTTCTCAACTCTCTCATATTGGTAGCTTTAAAATCGAAGGGTATGATCGTGTCAAGGTAAACACCTTCTTCATTTTTAAAATCCACCTTTAAATATTCATGGAAGGCATGTGCCCTCGTTCCAAAAGAGATGGTTCTTATCTCCTCCTCGGCCTGAAGAAATGTGGGTCACTTTCTTAATTTGGTGGGCCATTGGAGCACTTCTCCGAGATGTTGTACTTTTTGGAGTGATAGTTGGGGATTAGGCACTCTTCTCGCCAGGAAATTTTCCTTTCTGTTTGTATGATTCATTGGTGCTGATTATTGGTTCCGGGTTGCCAGTGTCACGAGAAAGAGTTCCCGAGTCATTATCTCCATCTTCATTTAGAATAATATTAATACAAGAATTGTTGAAGCCAATTGTCAGTAGATGTTCTACACAAATTCCGCTAGGGTCGAACCCTTTTAACCTTTCAATATATCTTAGATTCAAGTTGTCGAAGTGGCCTGCAAATTCATCAATATTGTTCATATTTATGAATATGAAGTCCCCAAATTTCCAATATAGCAATATGAATTGATTTTTTCTCTTTTCATGGAGAAAATGCAACCAATAGTTGTACTTCCTTTCTATTTCAGTAACAAACATTTTGTCAGATATGTGGCATGGAAGGAAGGAAGGATTTTACTTAGAACCGAAAATACTTATGAAATTATAATTCTCCATTTGTTCTAGTGTCCCCTTCCTATCCAGGAACTTACTCACCTGGTCAAACATCTGAGGAGTGTCCTTTCCAAACAAAAAACCTTTAAAAAATGAGACAAAATCATTAATAACTTCATAAAAGTGTTTGGAGGATTTGTTCCCCCATAATGTTTGATACCAGAAGGTTACTAGGTTGAATTCATAGTTTACCTTCTTACACACAGATAATCTTAGAAACTGACAGTGATGTGCTATCGTGAAAACCAAATAAGATGACATAAATAATTTATTTTCTTTCTTGTATTGTGACAATTGGGAAGAGATTTCAATGGAAATCAACTTTCCTGAATTGAATATGGCCCGTTCCTTGACCTTAAAGTACAAAATGTAAACAATCATGTGAGAAATGTTGGCTATAGTTTCGTGTCCTATTACCCTCGTGAAAATCTAAGCAATTTCTCGAAAAATATTTTTAAATGCGCCAATCTGCAATCTCGTGATGTCCTCGGGGACGGTCGTTGGGTTCTCCAGGAACTCAGGTAAGAGTTCCAACACATTTCCATGCTTCTTTAATAATTCTATGGAATCTTCACCCTTGAACATAAGCATTGGGTCCGGAAGTCTCAACATCTTATGAAATACTTGAGGCGATAGAGAGACATGGGAATGGTCCCGTGATTGAATGATCTGCTAGCTTGGAATATATCTCTCGGCACACCAGTCAACCAAATCCTTAGAGTCAAAAACCTCTGTGACGCATCCTGCACGAGCAATTCTAGACGTCCAGATTACTTCCTTCTGGGAAGAAGGGGATGAGTAGTAAGAATATGCTCTAGACCACTGAAAGTTCTGGTCCTCACGCCTGAAAATGTTCAATGTATCTCCATAGAACTATTGTCAAGTTTCTTCCATAAGTTGACAAAAAAGTTCCTTTTATCCAGATAATGTTTAAAATGAATGCTTGAGAGGGATAATATAATCCTTCACAAATCCTGGTTTAATGCATTTTAATAGGAGATTTCCTCGAGCCCTTATTTTATTAATGACAATATTTATGGAACCTGCATGATGAGTTGTTAGCATTAAATTATGATAAATGCGTATTGGGAAACATGTGAAGGTGGCGTGGATAGACGAGAGAGAAATAGGATTTGATATTTTTGAGAACCTGGGAACCTTCGACTGCAAAAGGTAAAAAAAATGACTAAGTGTTGTAACGTGGTCGGTCAGACCTAACAAAAGAGAGATGGAATGGATTCTATAGGATTCTAGCTAGTATGTATCTTTTCCAACTTCAAATGTCCATCTTCCAAGACAGATCGTATGAAATGGCACCTGGGATGTATATTCTTAGTCTTTTAATGGAAGACTGATTTCTTTTGAAGATGAAAGGAACTCTCACTGTCACAGTACAACCTGCTACTATCCCGTTTCTTTCCCAATTCCTCCATAAACCTCTATAACCAAATCATATCTTCATTAACTTCTATAGCAACAACATACTCTGCTTCTGTTGTTGAAAGTGCAACAACCTTTTGTAGTTTTGAAATCCAACTTACTATTTTTCCACCTATAGTAAAAACATACCCTGTGGTGCTCCTCCTACTATCTTTATCATCTGTCATGTCTGAATCAACATATCCCTGTAGAACAATGTATGAACCTCCAAAACATAATGCATGAGTAGAAGTACCTCTCAAATAACTGAGAATCCACTTTACTACCTCCCAATGTTCTTTACCTGGATTGTTCATATACCTGCTCACAACTCCCTCTGCATGTGCAATATCTAGTCTTGTGCAAACCGTTACATACATCAAACTACCAATTGTTGATGAATAAGGGACCCTGGACATGTATTATACCTCGTCATGTGTCTTAGGACACATTTCCTTAGTTAATTTGAAATGGTTGGCCAAATATGTACTAACTGGTTTTGCATTATGCATTTTAAACCTCTCCAACACCTTCTCTATGTACTCACCCTGATACAATATCAATTTGCGATTTTTCCCGTCTCTTGTTATTCTCATACCAAGTATTTTCTTTGCAACACCCAAATCCTTCATCACAAATGAATTAGCTAATTTCTTCTTGAGCACATTTATATCCTTCATATTAGACCCTTCAACAAACATGTCATCTACATACAATAGCAAGATAATATAACTTCCATTTTCTATCCTTTTAGAATAAACACAGTGATCAAAATGACATCTACTATAACCTTGTTCAGTCATAAATATGTCAAACTTCAAATACCACTGCCTTGGAGCTTTCTTTATTCCATACAACCTCTTCTTCAACTTGCATACCAAATTTTCCTTCCCTTTGACCTCATACCCCTATGGATGCTACATATAAATATCTTCCTTCAAATCCCCATGGATAAAAGTTGTTTTTACATCTAACTGTTCAATATGTAAATCTTCTACTGCCACAAGACTTAAAATA
>SNQJ01S0013307.1:101157-120416 GCA_010110895.2 Picea sitchensis | reverse complement strand
CAGCATTAACTTCTCCATTGTACATTGGCAATTCGAATTTAATATCAAGCTTTAACAAAGGAATTTGTGAAGGAGTTTTACCATGTCCCTTTGGATAATTCGGAAGAGGTCTTGAATTGGTATAAGAAGAAGAAGAAGAAGATGGAGGAGAGGGTGGCGGAGAAGCACCATTCCCTCCATTTCCATTTGGAGTTTTATCACCACTGTCTCCCTTATGCTTTGAAGGGTTGGAGCCTTCACCTTGCAACCTTGTATTCCTTTTCATCAAGATTTTCATCATCTCTCTCATTTCCATGACAATTTTTCTGAGATCTTCATCTTCTACAAGAACATGTTCATGACTCTCTTCATGAGCCATACTTGGTGAATGCCTCCTTGAAACTTGCAGTGATGATATAAGCTTTCTCCTTTAAGGATGAGAACTTGTCTCTACAAGTTGACCTTCTCCTCTTGTGATTTTCAACCTTGTGAGCATCAGAAAAAAAAACACTTGCAAATAATCAAGTCTTCAAAAAACCTATGCTCTGATACCAACTTGATCTAAAAATGAAGAAGACTTGTATTCTTGAAAATATTTGCAAGTTAAATTTTATGTGTTAAAATGCAAATGGATCACTTTGCAACACAAATTTAATAGGATTTACTCATTCAAAATGCATATAAACAACAACAAAAATAGTGAACATAAAACACATAACACAACAAATGATAAAGGAGTTCACCCCTCTCTTGGGCTACATCTCCTGGTCCAACTTCCAATGGATCATTTGTATTATTTTCTCAAAGTGATAAAAAAATGTGCTTTAAAATGCTAAAAATGCCAAATAGACTGCTCCAATGGCTTCAGAACGTCCAAAAACCCCTAGCTGGGTTTTTTCGGCACCTCGTTTGGCCAAAAATTGAAGAAGATAGGCTTCTTGGAAGTCCCCCCTTCAAATTTGTTGTCTCTGCATCTACAAAACGCACCCCTTGTTGGATCAACCTAGCCCACATGCATATTTAAGTGTAAAAACTTAGCACCGGGCACAACCGCACGACCGGTACAAACTGTCGTACGGTTACGCACTGGCCCTTAACCATCTAAGGCCCGTGGGCATGTGAAGCGCCATACGACTGCGTGAATATAAATAAAGGGCCAAAGTTCAAACGGTTATAACATAGGCACGCCCGTGGTCAGATCGCATACCATGCGACCGACGGTTCAAATGAAAGGGCTATACAATAGAGCGCGCATATAATAATGTGGTCACATTGGATATACGCGGGACCGGGGGCCGGGGCTAAGCCTCGGCCTGGTCCGTGCTCACCATATAATATATTTCAACATAAATATAATATGCACCATTTATATTACAAGGCACATGTGGTGGCACGCCGGTTGATGACCCTTCCCAAGGCTCTTCCCTTGCCCGGAGGTTGCGGGGTCGAGTCCTGCTGAATGCATAAATTTTAAACCAACATGTGTGTGACACATGGCATCCATTGATTGGGCCACATGTCGCCATCCCGTTCGTTGAAAACATGCCACATAATATGCCAACTGTCCACACAAATGCCTGCCACGTGTTGTACGACCTGCCAAGTCAGCGTTCGTACGGACTGTACAGTCAACACCCCTTTTTTTGCCTGTTTGTCATTTTGAACAGAACGCGATATCTCTCGCTCTCGACGTCTGTTTGAACCCAAACGAGTTGCGTTGGGTTCGTAACGATGAGGCCTATGCTCCCATTTGATTTGAAGCAATTCCGAGCACTTTGAATTTTGAGCAAAATTTGATCCCCTGGATCAATGAGTATTCTAGGATTTTTATAGAATGTGGACATATTCTTCATGAAAAAACCCTAAGAAGAACCTTAATCCTATATAAGAGCCTCTTATACATTTGATTATGGAATCAGATCTTGAGTGTACCTACAACTTGTTGTATTTTCAATTCACATGTTAGGGTTGTCCATTTTCCACCTTGGATTATACATTTCCCTTTGTTTGTTGAATGTTGAAGAAAGAGTTTGAATATTTCGAAAGGGCAGTGGACTAGAGAGAGCATTAAGATGAGTGATCCCCAAGGAAAAGGGATTTGTAGCCACCTTATCACACAAGGTATGGCTATATTGATGCAATCTCTTTCTTCTTGTGATAAAATCTCCTTTCTCCCCACCCACCCTGCCATATTTGCTTGTATTGATTTGATGTTAGTTTCTTGCATTTTCTCTCATTGATAATCAAGTAGATTAGAAGGTTTCTATCTTAGTGAGACATATCTATTTCTTTTCCATTATAGAGTAGGGAAAGGTTTTTTTTTCGTGTGTAGATTTGCTTCAAGCTAACTATTCCTTCTCCAGCTCAACAATCAAGCCTGGAATACTCTTCAAAAGGAGCACATTACAAGTTCTTCTTTTCCATTTTAGTTAAAATCATAGTTTATATTATTTCTTCCTTGCTTGGTTGATAGAGTAGAATTATTGTTTTCTTATTGTCTGTCACTAGTATCCCTGTCTACTAGTGGGGAGTTGAGTAGTACCCAATGTGTTGAAATTCACATCAACAATGATATGATCCTTCTATGAATTTAGATTGTAGCAAAGGGCAACTCAATTTAGATGATATGAGACTTCTATGAATATAGATTTTATTAAGGGGTAACTCTATTTTAGATGGTATGAAGAGAATGTAAAATAATATGATGAATTAGTATTTTTTCTCAAAATACAAGGTTTCTTCCTCATATCTTGTTTGTTCTATAATTATTCAAAAATGACAACAAACAAATCAGTTTCTCTACAAAATGTGTTAGATGAGCTAATGCAAACTATATTCTTCAATGGCCCCACTAAAATTCAATTGTACTAGTTGAACTTCTTGGCTTGTATGGGGGTGAATTAAGGGACATTTCTAGTTGGTGGAGTTTATTGACTTGAAGTAATTCTCCTCCAAGCTTAGGTAATTTTCAAATTCTTCTAAATTTTCTACCATTGTTGTGGTAGTTTGAATTGAAAATTGATCTAGGAGCTCATCCTTTTCTGAAAACCACCATTCCAAGTAGTCAATTATTCTTTATTTCCCCACAACACTTCATGAAATTTTTAATCCTTCTTTGTACATACATTTTTTCACAATTGTAGTTCCTCTTCTTTGTACTATAGTAATATTGTGAATTCCTTTGTTTTTTCTATCCTTCTTCATACATAATTTTTTTCACAATCATAGTTAGTATTCTTTTTCCTATAGTAATAGTGTGAATTCGTTTGTTCTGTTTATAAGGGTTTGTTTGGTTGTGTACACTTAGGTTTGTGCTTCTTGGATTGATTTATAAGATATAATTCATTCTTGTACATAATATAATAGAGTCAGGGTCTTGTTCATCTGTCTTATTGTCATTTTGGTGCTAATGTATATCAATGATCTTCTAAAATAGTATTTCCATTCATTGTGGAGGACTGGGAGATGAGGGTTTTTGCTAAAATTGTTGGCACTATGGGGAATGTTTATCCATGGGTACATTGTGAAGGACTAATTAGTTTACATGATCCCCATTAGCAAGATCTAAAAATTTATATTCTATGGGCATTTAATCAGCTTATGGTTTAAGTCCCTATTCACTTAGAGGGGTAGGTTTTCCTTTACTAATTGATGGGGGATCAATAGTGGATATTTGAAGTAGGAAGAAAGTTTGGAGGATCTCAATTATGAATTACAAAGTGCCCAAACAAAAATACTTGTATTCGGAGAAAAGGGAAGTTGAGGGATATTATTGAGTATTAATTACAACTCATGATTATTACCATTGAATTAACCATGTGTTGGACCCTTGGTGTTCTTCTCCAACCCTCCCGTCTTTCTAGAACCATGCTCTAACAACCACTAAGTATCTAGAATACAAACTTGGATTATCTCTCATATTTTACAACACCGCCCTTGAATTATTGACTTTGGGTGCATCCATGACAACACATTTATGGATCATCCTTAAAAGGTGATAGTTGTTAGCTTCTTTGAGAGTGTTTACACCATGTTTGGGGGTGTTTAATGAGATTTGGGGTACATGATTTATGATCAACCTATAGATAGTTTGTGATTTATTTGTACATGGGAGATGGCTTGTGATGGATTTCCACTTTGGAGATGGATTACTTAGTGGTTGTTTGACATCAATTGGGAACTTGCAGGATATTCTTCTCTATGGCATTGGAGATCTCCTGACATCTTTACTGACGTTCTACATGATGGACACATGGAGATGGTCACTTGCTTGGATAACAACCTACTTAGGAGGAGGATCATTTTGCATACTATATGAGGGCATTGAGCCCTCTACAACATTGGGTAGTTGGGATTTTTGCATGGAGGCTTGGAGTTGGCTTAAGGATGTGTAGGTTGTGACAATGTTCATGTAGAGTGAGTGGACCTAGTGAAGTACATGGCTTAAGAGGTTTGTTTCAGTATTTGGAGGCTTGTAGGAGGAGTGTTGGACACACCTCATGGAATGCCCTTGTATTTGGAATCCTTTCTTGTCGATGAGATCACCTTGAAGATTGACATGTGTACTCTTGGAGTGTATCACTTGACACATGTGAGCCTACATGTTTTATTGTAATAGAGGAAGGAGAGAATCATTCACTCACTCATTGATTGCTGTGTATAAATGTGATGAAGAGGAGTACACCACTTAATCTCTCTCTTAGATCTTCTTATGTACTTGATCCCTCTCTCTCTTAGCGTTGATAGGGTTTTTTGAGCTTGTTAAAGCATCTTGAAGATGAGGGTTAGGGTTTCATCCCTAGGATATTTGGAAATTAGGGTTTTGCGATGAAACCATAGGTTGTACTTGGTGAAGAGAAGAATAAGAGACGTCTTTCCTGGGAGGACATGCTTGTTTAATGCATGCTTGTTGATCTCCTTGGTGTGATCTAGGGTTTTCATTGTTTTCCCTAGCTATGGTTTTGGGGAGCTATAGGACTGTACTAGCCTTATGATAAGGTTATGGTATGTACATGAAGTTCATATTTATGCATATTAATGAAATTTATAGCTGTCCAATACGAGTGTAATTTGCATATTTGATTTTTATCCATCTATATTTTTCATGGCTTGTAATATCCAATACTATATGTCTTGTTGATTTGACATAATTTAAGGGTGAATATGTTAAGTGATTTAACATTATAATTGAAGAATACAAGGACATATTTACTACTATTTTTATAGTTTTCATAAGTGTTTTCATATCTATTATATGCATGATAAGATTACCTTAGAGGGATGAAAATTATTGGAACACATTTGTATCTTTTTTCTTGAATTTTCTAGTAGATTGGGGTTGTTAAGAATTTAAATATAGTCTATTGTTGTTGTTGTTGTTTTATTTATATTTCGTAACAGCCCCAAGGTCAGAAATTCACAACCTGGTTAAGATCTAGGAAACCTCTTGTTAAGAGGTGAAATTTCTGTTTTGCATTAAGTCTCTACAATTCATAAATTTCTACAGGTATTAGAGCTTGCGTGGTTGATATCACTCAAGCTGTAAGAGACACATTGCATTTCAGTTGAAGATTGCTTGGGAGAGGTGTTTGACCTTGTTGAGGTTGTTGGGTGTGATACCTTAGGTTGCTTGGGAGAAGCACTCTGACCCTAAAAGGGCTTTGTCTACATCATATACTATTGATTTTGTGCACTTGAGGACTTATTATGGATGTGTACAATGACTCTCAATCTTAGAGAGTGTGACATGTTGGATGGAGCTTCCAATTTTGTCACTTGGAAGCTTAGACTCCAGCTACTCATGGATGAATTTGATCTTTGGGAGCATTTATTGAAAGGGATTCCAAAACCTATCGATCCAGTGCAATTGGCCACTCATTGGAGGAAGGAATCCAAGGCGAAGAGAATCATTCTTGATTCTGTGAAGGATAATTTCACCTCTCAAATTTTAGATAATAAGGAAATAAATAAAATGTTTGAAGATTTAGTTGAGTTATTTCTTGATAGATTCTCTTGTGAAAACAACTTTTATCCATTCGCATGATCAAGACATATACTATGGTGAATTGCTTGACAAGGATCACTAAGTTGAAATATCAGTTGGAATGCATTTGAACACCAATGGAGGATTAGGAGTTGGTGTCCATTGACTTAAAATGACTCACTACTTTGTATGCCTTTTGTTTGTAGTGTTTGAGCTGGAGATACCTTACCAAAGCTTCTAAAACTTTGGCTTGATTTTGTGTAGGAATAAATACAATTGCAATTTTATTTAGAGAAACAAGGGGACGTAGATGCTATTAGTCTCATTGGGAATTCAAAGAAGGGTAGCAAGAAATCTACATGAAGGAAGGTATAGTTATAAGAAAGAAGGAATTGAGTAAGATAATGTGTTTCCGATGTCATGAGATGGGACATTATGCTAGTTGGAGTCCATTGAAAAAGAAGGGAAATTGGTATGAAATAGGTTGCAACTGGAACTGTAGTAGGTAAAGAGGAGGATTACTCTCAATTTGAGACTGCCTTTTCCATCACCTCTTTCTTGTCTTCTAACATTTTTTCTAGCATTGGATGGTATGTGAATAGTAGAGCTTTGAGACATATGACATATAATAGGTCGCTAATCAATAAGATTCAAAATAAAGAGGAAGGAATGAGTGTGGAGCTTCGTGATGATGCTACAAACCGTATGCGAGGAGTTGGCTTCATTTATTCCCAGATGCCTTTAGGTGACGCTCTTGAGTTGGATAATGTTTTATTGGTTCATAGGTTGAAGAAGAATCTTATTTTGGTTTCTTCTATGATATATGTATAGTGGATAGTTTCATTTGAGGGACAAAAATGCACCATTAGTGATTGTAGTCTAACTAGTTCGAGGAATTTGGCTAGAGGGGTGGGAGAGGGTGGCCTTTAGAGGTTACTTGTTGATCCAGTAACACATGTGCATTTTAGTGAGAGGATGGATGGATCTTATAGTTTTTGGGAGGATCAAGAGCATATAGGAGTACCCATATATTCAATGAGGGTGAGTATATCTCCTAGGAGATATGTGAGTCATATTGCATTGGTCTCTTCCAATTGTGAGCCTTCCAATTGTCTTAAGGAGGAGAGGTGTGATACGTTCATGGAGGATGATGCTAGGATTGATTCCATGATTGTAGTTTATGGGAGTATTTTAGAGAACATGGGAAAGGTTATTATATTCTCTTAGAAAGAGTGAGTTGACTGTGATGTTACTCTTGCTTTAGGATTCTCTCGGGATGAGGGAGTTAACCATGTTCAGGTTGCTTTAGTTGCCAAATATTTTGAGGTACACAAGATGGATTCTCATGTTGATAGTAAATAACCTTACATAGGTTGTTACCTATTCCACGAGATTGATATTTTATGATCAAGGAGTTGATTTATGCATATTTCTATCTTTACGAATTTGATAAATGTGATTCACTTGTCTTGGTTTTTTATAGAGAATGTCCTAAGCGGATCATAATGTGGTGTCCATTTATTTTGGCTCATGATATTGAATTGAGATATGATGGGGTTTGGTAGGTTTCTTATCTTCCAAGGTTATGTTACTTCATATTCATAAGTGGTCAATATTCCTTGGAGGATCGAGATGTTGTAATAGCATGCATGCCAATTTCTTTATGGGAGATAGTGGTTGATTCTATGGTTGCAATAAGTACAAATTTGTAGGTGGAATATTTTGTGGATTTTCAAGGGGAGTTGATAGGTGTTGGTGTAAGAAAATTCATTGTAAAGAGTGAGTGTTAGCTTTTAGGGTTACTTCGAAAGTGTTTACACCATGTTTGGGGGTGCTTCATGAGATTTGGGGTACATGGTTTATGATGAGCCCCTAGATAGTTTGTAATGGGTTTTCACATGGGAGATGGTCCATGATGTATTTATACATTAGATATGATTATTTCATGGTTGATTGACCTCGGTTGGGTGCTTGCATGACATTCTTCCCTAGGGAATTGAAGACCTCCTAAAATTTTTAGTGACGTTCTACATGATGGCCACATGGAGATGGTTTCTTACTTGGATAATTCCCTACTTAGGAGGAGGAGATTCCACATCTTGGAGGAGGGCATTAAGCTCTAGATAACACATGGTAGCTTCAATGATTGCATGGGGGCTTGTAGTTGGCTTGGGGACACTTGGGTTGTGATAATGTTCATGTAGTGGGAGTGGATTGAGTGGAGTACATGGATTAGGAGGTTTGTTGAAGTATTTGGAGTCTTCTAGGACGAGTAGTGGACACACCTCATAGAACATCCTTGCATTTGGAGCCTTTCTTGTGGATGAAATCACCTTGGATCTTGACATGTGTACTCTTGGAGTGAATTCCTCCACATGTGTAAGCCTACATGGGTTATTGTAGGTTGCTTGTAAGGGTATCAATCCACACATATATTGTTGGCCTCCCTTACCTCTCATATATATAGAGGAAGGAGAGAGTCCTTCACTCACTCATTGATTCTTGTTCATTCTTGTGTAGAGATGTGATCAAGAGGAGTGCACCACTTATCCTCTCTCTCTTGGATATTCTTATATACTCTCTCTCTCTCTCTTGGGGTCGTTGGGGTTTCTTGAGCTTGTTGGAGCATCTTGAAGACAAGGGTTAGGATTTCATCTCTTGAATATTTGGAGATTAGGGTTTTGAGATGAAACCCTAGGTTGTACTTGATGAAGATAAGAAGAAGACGAGACATGTTTCCTTGTAGGACATGCTGTGTGATGCATGCTTGTTGGATCTCCTTAGTGTGAGCTATGGTTTTCATTGTTTTCCTCAGGGAGCTAAAGGATTGTATTATCCTTGGGATACGACTATGGTATGTATATGGAATTCATTTTTATGCATATTAATGAAGTTTCCATCTGTCTAATACTTGTGGAAATGTAGATTTGATTCTCAACCATCTATATTCTTCATGGTTTACAATTTCCAACACTATATGCCTTGATTT
Organism: Picea sitchensis; assembly: GCA_010110895.2. Classification (NCBI taxonomy): domain Eukaryota; kingdom Viridiplantae; phylum Streptophyta; class Pinopsida; order Pinales; family Pinaceae; genus Picea; species Picea sitchensis. Next base: position 111,465 of record SNQJ01S0013307.1, on the reverse strand, counting down.
GACATAAGTTTAAGAGTGAATATGTTAAGTGATTTAACAGTATAATTGAAGAATATAAGGGAAGATTTAATACTATTTTTACAAATGTCATAAGTGTTTTCAATTTTGTTATATGTATAATAAGGTTGTCCTAGAGGGATGAAACTTAGTGGAACACATTCGTGTCTTTTCTCTTGAATTGCCTAGTGGATTGGGATTGTTAAGAATTGAAATATAGTTTGTTGTTGTTTCTATTTTGTTTATATTTCATAACATCATTAAGGCTGAAAAATCACAATGTTAATATTTGAGAACCTCTTATTAAGAGGTAAAATTTCTATTCTGCATTAAATTTCCACAATTTAGAAATTTCTATAATAGTCGCCTATTGTGTAGAATTTTTCTGACACAAATCCTTGTAGTCAATGTGGACATTGATTTTTATATGTGCCCATCATTATTAACATTAGTGTGTATATTATTTATGTTTCTTTATATATATAGGATCAGCTGTGATGATAGATAGCCCATGACCATGTCACGGTTGCTCTATCTTTGCGGAGGCTAAGATACCCAAAACAATCACACAAAGATATAACAAAAAAGAAACATAAATGAATAAAACCCTCAAGGTCGTGACCTCTACATCCAACAAATGATGAATAATAGGGTAACAAGGAGATTTGAAATAGATTCCTTTTGGGGGTTTAGCTTGCCTCACTAAACGAAAATTTAAACCACATTTGCAATTTTATGCAACACAACACGAAAATTCCAATATAAGATTGTTGCAAATAGATACAAAAATCTTGGCCATCTAAGGTCCATATGAAAGATCTTACATAAAACATACGTGTAACAATAATCCATGAGGCACATAACAACCAAAGAAATGGAAACCACATGGAAACCACATGGACAGAGGAAGTTCTTATGAAACTAGAAATTAGAAAAGTAACCAACTCATTAAGATTTCTTAACCTTTATGCTATTTTCTCTTAATTAATTTTTTATTTTATTTTTCATACTTTTATAATAGTACAAACTATTATAATAATATTTAAATAATATATATATATAAAATTAATGCAACTTTTACTCGTATTATAACAAATCCTACCTTTACTAAATACCTTTTTTATTTGAAAATCATAATAATTAATACATGAAAACACAATTTCAACCATAAATCATACATATATTATCAAATATATATCCATTAGAAGTTATCATAATACAACAAACACTCACATATACACAATTTATAAGCTTTTAAATCCATTAAAACTCATCCGATACCTTATTAGGCTTTTGATATGAGGTGAATCAAATCAAACCTTTGAATAAAACCAAGCTGACAATCCTTAGGAATCCACAAAGACCAAAAACCAGAAGAGAGAAAATCCCACTTTCATTATGCATAGCCATCTCATCGCGATTAATAGCCATTCCTCCACTGTACATGTAGGAGTGAAGGAGAAGTACATGGGAGTGGGATGGAGTTAATTCCCATATCATCAATGTAAGGTTTACATGCTACTTGTCCATAATCTCCATTGGCATACATATCCTAAAGTTTGTCCATAATCTCCATTGACATACATATCCTAAAGTTTGATAAGCTAAATATCATAGGAGGCAAGCATTGATATGGACCTCCCCATTTATACTCAACATTATGATGTTTAATGCAACCACCTTCTTTGCTTTGATACTAGTCATGTTTAATGAATTCCCTCAACACATAATGGTATTATATAATCTCAAAACTCCTTGCCACCCCTTTGAACTCTATGAATAAGTATGGAGAGTCTCGAATTCTAAGAGATCAATTGGTTTCTCATTTTTCAAATTATTATCGAGGAGCATTTGATTACAATTAGATTATTGATTCCCCTTTATTTGAGAATAATTAAACCTTAATGCAATGCCACTGCTTCTTCTTGATTGTTGGTGGATTCTTCTAGCCCCCAGGCAAATCTTATTTCATGATTTCCTTCTAGGTGAAAGATGACCCCCCTAGACGCACCTGCCACCCCTACCGTTATATAGTCATGTACACAAACTCTTGTTTGATATTTTTTACCACAACAGGACACCACTTTTGGACCATTATGATCCATCATAGTCCATAAACACAAAATTAGACACATGCATGCTTACATACTCTTTGATGTTAACTATACTATTTAAAAAGAAAAAGGGAACCTATCTTTCTGATGGATGGTAAACCTATAAATAAATTTTCCCCACAGTCTTGTACTTAAGCAAACAATGACACATTTTTTTAAAGGATACATGAAATATCAATAGCCACATATGAAAAACCCCACGTAGGGATATAATATACCCACCATGATTTGAACCTAGGCCACTGTCACAACTATCGCTCCATGTTACTGCTATACCTTAGCTCAAAGAAATGATATTAAGTATAATCATTATGCATTCAAAAATAAATTTTGATTGGAGTGTAGATAAGAGGGATATAAGTATGGAAGGTCGACTAAGCTCCAAGCTAGAATCGTTTAAAAAAATCCAAGTAGAAGGTTTTGGAGAGTGATTGAAAAGAGATGATCAAGAAGCAAATGATTGATAAACACATTATTGACAAAGAATGAGCATTGTTGACATGAGTGTTATTGATGGAAACATTGTCAATAGTAGTGTTTTCGATGAGGGATTATTCATGGAAGTGTTGTTGATTGTAGTGTTGTCAACAAAATTACTAGTTGTCAAAGAGAACCATTTGTTATGAAATTCCTGTAAACCAACCATTGGTAAAATAATGTATTGTCGATGGAGATGTTGCTGGAAAGATGAATTCAGTACAAAAGATGTCAATGGTTACCAATAAGCCCAACTATTTTGTAACATATTCTTGATGGGTGCAAACATATTTGTAACTAACTCTCGGAGAAGGCATATTTAAGGATGAGCTATATACAAAGAAGTGGTTCAATGCTTTGATATTTTTGTTGTTGTTCTTAATATTACTTTGGAGAACCATTCGAGAGGCCAAAGTGTAGGATACAATGGGGACATGACCAAACTATCAATGTTATGCAGTAAATAGCCTGGTAAACCCAATAAATTTTTGAACATAGCATAGAGAATGCCATACATATTCCAAGAATTCTAGCACATATAAAGGGTATAAGGGTAGAATTGTAAGCATTCCGAAATTGCAGATTAATGATCACTAGATTTTAATCTTGAGAGGGTTCTCTAGATAAAAATTTCTTGGTGTACTATGTACATCTTATACATGCGTTTTATTTTCATTTTTTATGCCTGTTTGTTAATGGGGGAATACAATTTTAAACCACATGTTAATAATCATAGTCAAACTATTTTTGATTTTGTTTTGATTGCTTTGTAGTCTAGATACATTGGGCGATTTTGAATTTCCCGTTGGTATATGAATAACTTTGATATTAGGGAAAATATTTTCATGGTTCACGAGTTTAATGAATGGGAAAAAATTGACTTGGGTACTTTCTAAGTGAGGAGCCATTGTTGCAAGGTTTATCCCATAGTTGAGCTCAAAGGAAACTTGAAATGGTAGATGATTGAGAGTAGATGAGGGTGAAGCATGATTCAATAAAATGGAGTTGTAGGTAGAAGTAATTATCGATATGTTACAAGATTTTGTTCAAGTGATGGCTTCCATGGGTAAGAATGGAGAAGAGGATTCTTCTAGAGGTGAAAATAAGAAACCAAGTACCAAAGATAGTCCGAGTAATAATATTTCATGTAGAAGATGATTGGAAAATCTCCAAGAATCCTTTTTAAGTCAAGGCTAAGGTTGACATTAATCCTTATGATGACTAGATGGATTTGAAATAACTAATAAATTGGTTGCAACAATTGGAGTTTTATTTCAGTTGTTATGGATTCACATATATTGTGAAGATATAATTTTCTCAATTAAATATGTAATCTTATGAATTTCTATGGTGGGAGATTTTGTTTTAGAGAGACATCTTATTAAGAAGAAACAAGCAGAGGATTGGTAACAATTCAAGACTCTTGCGATAAGCCAGTTATACCTAATGGGGGATGAAGAAGAAGAGGCATTCAAATAAAATATTAAACAAAATCAAGGACACAAAGTTTATAAAGAATGTACAACATGGTTTAAGAAGAAGTACATTCGGTTGGGCATTGAATATTCTCATAGAAAGATGATGACCAATTACATCAATGGGTTGCATAACCATATTAGAAAGGAGGTGTTTTTTTTTTATGTAAAAATCCATGATGGGGGCTAAAAGAAAGTAATGTACATAGAATCAAAATATAGCAAGAAGTCAACTGATGGTACAAGAGATTCTGAGAAAAAATTCCAAAAGGCCCAGAGTAATTAAGGGAGAAACAGTAAGGCCGCAATTTTTTTTCCAATACCATTGTATAGAGTAAGGACCCATAATGTGAATTTTACAAGAAGAATGAGAATTATAACCCTTGAACCATTATTGGGAGTTTCACCATGAGTTGATTCCCAAGAACAAACCCAATAGAAAGTTACTGAAAGTTCATTTCAAGAATTGGACAAGAAACATATTGAGGGGGCATTCGATACCGATGAAAAAGTTTCATTGATGAATTGACTTAAAGCTGTCGACATTGATAAGGGTGACATTGTTGAAACTAAACCCTATATGGAATATAATATTTCTAATTCTATTGTTGAGAAAAATATATTTGGATGAAATTGTGGAAGAAGTTGTTCCATGTGAAAATGCAAATAAAGAAGAAAACAATAATGACTATTTTTTATTTTGGATGTCAAAATAACTCGATTCTTGATTCCTAGGTACAATATTTAGGCTTAAAAAACAACTTCACATCTAGAGACATACCCTTTAGTATGGTTGTACAAGGATGTATATTTTCAAGCCATGTGTTTGTGTAAGTTCAAGTTCTATGATAAGCTAGTTCACTGGCTAGTTAGAATGTGATGTTGTTCCTTTGGACCCATGTGAAGTTGTCATTGATAACCCATATTTGTGGGATAGATATTCTATTTTCCAAAGAAGAGACAATAAATGAATATAATTTAATAGAGGGGATCCTTACCTCATCAAGAACTACAAGGGTAAGAATACCATCTCCTTAATTTTTGTGAATCAAGGAAAGAGGTTTATTATCAACGGTGAAACATTTGTGATTCTAGTCGTAAAACCCAAAGAGGATAAGCGTAAGAAATATAAACTTGATGAAGTTGAAATTTCAAGAAATCAAAAGAATGAATTAACCATCTTTTGGATAAATATGAAGTACTTTTTTCAAAACTGAAGGGGTCGCCTCCCAAGAGGACAACTAAGCATGAGATAAAATTGTTACTAGAGTCACCCTTGAAAAATCTTGGTTTGTAATGAATATTTATGATGGAAAGTGAGGAGATAAAGAATCATATGCATGTGTTTTTGGATCAAGTGGTGGTCAAGCTTAGTGTGTCTCATTGTTGATCTTCTATTATTTTGGTTCCAATTAAGCATGGAACTCAAAGAATATGTATTTATTTTCATGCATTCAATAGGATTATAGTTAAGAATCATATATTCCCCCAAAGATTGATGAATCATTAGATCAAATAAAAGTAGCGAAGTACTTTTCCAAGTTGGATCTCAAATATGGATGTCATCAAGTGAGGATTGAGGAGGAAGACACTTGGAAGAAAGCTTTTAAGAACAATGAGTTGCTTGAGTGGTTGGAAATGCCTTTTGGGATTACTAATGAATCCTCCACATTCATGATTCTGATGAATTAAGTTCTCATACCCTTCATTGACTCGTTTATGAATTTTTACCTAGATGGCATACTCATCTACAATAATAATGGGAAGATTACTTAGACATTAGTTGCAAGCATTGTAGACTCTCAAAGCAAGCAAGTTGTAGTTGAACATATACAATTGGGAATTTCATGGACAAATGCTACTTTAATTGAGATTCATGGTTTGTGGAGTTCAATTGAAAATAAATATAGGAAAGGTTTAGATTATCAAATCATGGCATATACTAGTGAATCTCATAAAGGTAAGAAATTTTGTTGGAGAATATCAATATTTTGGAAGTTCATCCCATGTTTCTTGTTTATTCTTGCATTGTTGATTTCCTTGAAAAAATAGAGCATAAATTTATTTGGACTAAGGCTAGGGATAAGGTCTTCAAAATTTTGGAGAAAAATATGTGTGAAGCACCTATGTTAAGGCTCCAAATATATAGAATCATTTCGATATTAGAGTTGATGTATTAGGCTATTCGATGGGGTCATCATGATGCAAGAAGGAATATGGATTTCCTACAATTAATAATAATTAAGTGGATTTATATGGATTATCCTAACTATGATAAAAATATACTGGAATTGCACTAATGCGTGAAGCATTGGAGAGCTTACATTATAGAGAAATATAATATCACCCACATCAATCAAAATCGCCTGTAATTTTTGTAGCACATACTAAGTTGAAACAAGCGAGACATAACAAGTGGATGTCTTATTTGTAATAATTTAATCTTGTTATTAAGTACAAGAAGGTGGTTACCAATAAGATTGTTGATTTCTTGCCAATGCTTCCCACAAAAATGGATACTCCCTAAAGGGACAACCTTTTCCATTTGAGGATTTAAAGATGAAGTATGAAGAGGAAAAGGGGTTTCACCCAATTGTGGTAGCATTGAAGCATGGAGAGAGGAAGCCTAACTACCATTGGGAAGATGGATTATTGCACAAAGATGACAAGTTGTGTATTCCAACATGTGAGTGTAGAACCATACTGTTGATAGAAGCTCATACTTCTAAATTTTTTGTACATTTAGGAGTTGAGAAGAAACCACTATATTTTCAAAGGTATGTGTATTGTTCATGCATGTCAATGAATGTTTCCAAATTATTTAGGCATGTGTATTTTGTTTCACTTCAAAGCCTGATAACAAAAAGTTGGGATTGTGCACTCCTTTGCCTTTATCTATTGACTTTGGGAGAGCCATGAATTTCTAATAGGAATGAACATGATTATCTATTAATATTATTTGATGGGATCAACAAAGTGGCATAATTGATTCGATGTGGGAAAACTGTAATTGGGTAGGAAGCATTGAAGCTATTTTTCCAACATATAATATGGGTGCATTTTGGATTGCATAATACCATAATTTCAAGTAGGGATAAGATATTGTGAGCCATTTTTGGAAGGCCTTGTGGTGTATGATTGATACTCAGTTAAAGAGGAGCAAAAAATTTCACCCATAGATCGATGGACATAAACAAGTGGTAAACTAAGCCTTATATAATTTGTTGAGAGGTTTCAACAAGAAGCATCAAAATACTTGGGATAATATTCTACGATACGTTCATCATTGCTACATAATCAGGTCTTGTACAATATGATATTATTAGTGGATCATGTTGTCAGTTCCCTCAACCTACTCAAGAGGTAGAGGGGTAGCCTTCAGTTTTATTCTTCGAATTCATGTGCTAAAAATAGTACTCGTCAACATTCTCCTCTTCCACCTCCACCATCTCCTCCTCCAACAAAATATCAACCATCATCTCCTCCTCTAGCAGTAGAATGAACACCATCTCCTCCTCTAGCACTAGACCAATCATCATCTCCTCCACTAATAGTATACCAACCACCATATCCTCCTATAACATACTGAGCACCATCTTCTCCAACAACAACATACCAACCACCATCTCCTCCTCTAGAAAACCAACCATCATCTCCTTCAATAACAAAAACTGACCACCATCTCCTCCGGTAATGGACCAACCACCATCTCCTCCTTAGATGCTACTTTCTAAATTATTATCTGGAGGAGGTAATAATGTCTCTGGCTCTAGTGACATACCTATCTTATAGCACTTGTTGACATGTATTTACTTGATTTATAAGATGTATATTTGACAAAACAAATTTGTGACAATTTTTTTTAAACTTGTAATTTTATTCAAAAAATATTAAAATTGCATGGATCATATGCTATACAACATTATAAAAAACTTGAATATTGGGCCTATTTTGATGGTGCACATCGAGGTGACACTCCAATGGGAAGGGTGGGGGGAATGCTCATTTTATTTGACTCACATACCCTACAATTCAATGTAGGTATAGGCCTCATCACAAATAATTTTTTCAAAACTTATGGCTCTACATTCATTTCTTAATTTGGTAGAAAAATACAACCACCCACATATACAAATATTTGGTGACACTCTTCATGTGATCAAATGGATTAGGAAGGCATATATGTTAAGAAACTTCACTCTCCAACCATTCTTTAATGAGATTTGGGGTTTACAAGGAAGTTTCACTTATATTTCTTATAACCCTATCTTCAAACAAAGGAACTAAGTGGAAAACAATTTATAAAGGGAGGCACTACATTTGGCTAGATCATCTCGGAGAATCAAAATGGTCTTTGCAGTGAATTTCAACATGGATCCTTTTTTTTTTAAATAAGAATTCTTATGTCATATTATATCTTTTTAGAGATCATGTTATATTCTTTTTTAAATAGCTTTTGGATGAAATTTGTATAAGGGGATTTCCAAGTTTTTTCTATTATCTAGTGGTTTGAGGCCTCTAATTCTTGAGACTTGAATGCTTTACATATTTTTGAAAATATATGGTGAATAGGGTGTGATGATCCTTTGTTGATTATACTTTTGGACATTTTTGTGTCAATGCTTATGAAATTTTCTTCTATAAATTGTCTTAGTAATTTTACAAATTTTACATGACCAAAAGAGCCTAGAATATTCAATCCCTAAACAACACATTACAATAAGGATAACATTTCTTGCAAACCAAATTCCTCAAGCCCTAATTAAAGGTAATGATCAATATCCCTTTGAAGTTACATTCTTATACCACCTCCTAAGACCTTCTTCAATTGTGTCCCCTAACCAAACATATCTCAATCCCGTGAGACCCTCGATCTCTTTGTAAACATGTTTAGCAAAAGCATAAGACATGACAATATGATCATTAGCATCATTTGCCTTGCATAAACTTCACGAGCTAGAATCATGTGTATTTATTTTTTGCAATATACCCATGTTAGAGCCCTTTTTAAAGAATAACCACATAATTATGTTGATATTGTTGTATTTATAAAATGTATTATGTGTATGTTAATGATTTATATTATTAATGATTTATTTATTTTTAAATTAAATTTGAGATGTATCACTCATTTAAATTTGAGATGCCATATTTGACATATTTGAGATATATATCTAACATATATATTGATTTTGATATATCATCATGTATATTATGTATTTTCATATCATGTTGATGTTGATATTGTTTTATTTATAAAATTTATTGTGTATGATAACGATTAACATCATTAATGATTTCTCTATTTTTAATTGAATTTGATATATATCACTCATTCATATTTGAAATGACAAATGATAACTCTAGTTATAAATCATTTAATTTGAATCGTGATTGTAACAAGTTATAATCATTTAATGTCATCATATAGTGTTTAACTATTATTCAAAGTGTTTTTTTCGTTGTGCAAGAAGATACAATAGATTGATTAAACATGTTTACAAACTTAATTAAATGATTCATTCAAAGACTACCCAATTTGATTAATATTTCAAATCTATTTTTTAGATTAAATTCTATTTTTTAAATTCATTTTAAAATAATTTTACTAAACTTTTCATTATTTTTTATCAAATTAAAATTATTATAGTTAAATCTAATAAAACAACTTTTCCTCCAATTATATATAATTATATATAATGATTACATCATACATATTGAATCATGAAAAGAATTCTAAATTAGATTTGAGTAGTTTTTTTACGTAAATTTGTTTGATTAAATATTATATTAAACCATGAAAATTTTCTAAATTTTTATATTATATAATTATTATAGTTAAATCTAATAAAATAACTTTTCCTCCAATTATATATAATGATTTCATCATACATATTAAATCATAAAAATAATTCTAAATTAGATTTGAATAGTTTTTTTACCTAAATTTGTTTGATTAAATATTATATTAAACCATACAAATTTTCTAAGTTTTTATATTAAATATATAATGAGATAAAAAGGACCTTTAACTAAAGTCCTTCAACTAAAGTCCTTCAATTGGCATCTATCAAGAGGCGTGGGCATCACATATGACTTAATTTAACAAGACATACCACACATTATGAAGAGAATTGAATTCTATTGGGGCAATATCACCGTTCCCTCTTTTTTTTTTGTTTGTTAATTTGTGCAGGACCTGCGATTAACCTGTGGCTTGAGAAACCGCGACTCAGGGGCATCTA
>SNQJ01S0013307.1:86896-101107 GCA_010110895.2 Picea sitchensis | reverse complement strand
CCGGGGATCGCACCCGGCCTGAGCCACACCAACCCTTAACATGGTTGGATTTTTTGTCCCCGCAGGTTTCGAACCGGTGACTTTAACATTACGGAGTGGCTTAACAACACACTCCGTCACCGACTGTCCTACACCTCGGGGACATATCACCGTTCCCTCTTAACCAACCAATCAAACCACATTATTTGTCTACCACATTCATTAAGATTTTTTTTTACTTTCTACCACATTCATTGTTTGTAGTTCCAATTCATTATTTGTCTACCACTTTTTTTACTTTTTGTATCAAATCATTAACACAAAAAGACAAGTTAAGGAGGAGTCACCATTGAGAGATGGGTAAGTAAGATCTATCCACACAATGTTCACTAAAAAGAATTATGTTTAAAATGATACCATATATGAAAATTTTAAATTAGTTTTAATTTATTTTGAATAAATATAGATAGAATTTAATAACCGTGTAGAATTTTGAAAATATATTAATATAATAATAATAATAATTTTATAGATATTAGATAAACAATAATTCAAAATCATAAGTTAAATAATAATAATAGTTATATAAAAATAATATGATTGATTGATAATATAAAAAATAATTCATAATAATTCTCTCACACACATCTTTGTGTGTGAACACATAATTGGATTGTCATATGAGTGGAGAGGAATCCATCGACGAGGAGTTAGGGTTTGACTGCTATGGATTTAGATCCGGTTGATTACTTTCCATATTCATTTGAAAGAGAGAGGATCTAGTATAGTCCTAACATTGGAGGTATTGAAGTGGTTAAAGGTCAGTGGGAGGCTACTTACCAACCTTTGGGGATTTTTTTTTTAAGATTATAAAACTTTAGAACACAATGAAAAAGTGGGTAAGGATTCCTTTGTAGGTAGGGGGTCATCTCCTGTCAGAATTGGATTGGATACAAAGCCGGTTTCATACATACCTGGATTAGAAGGATTGGTGAACATGATCCGTAAACGATGGGCCTGTGGCTTGTTCGTTTTGTCAACATGGATCCTTTGTGAAACTAGTTTTAATTCTTTGTGCAAGGGCTTAGTTCTCAGTTGCAAGCCTTAATTGTATATTTCATAAACAAAATGACAAATATGCTAGGACTAGAACACTCCAGGAAATCTTCAACCCTTTGTAATTTTTCAACAATCACCAAACTTGTAGAACCTGTGCTCTCTTCAATATATTGTAAATATTTAGGAAAATACATCAAATATAGGAAACCCAAGCATTGTTGTGAACATAATGGACATTTTTTGAGTTAGAAATAGAGGTTATATATAAGAGATACAAGGGCTCCAATGATAAGAAATTAGTAAACCCAAATCTAGCTAAATCACATCACCCTAGTTAACAAAATCATTAATCCTTTGCATTTTGATTCAATGTAGTCTACAATCAGTAGTACACAAGGTTTGGGGGTCGATAAAATGGTTTCTTAGGATGAAAGGCCATTTGCCACCAATAAACTTAGGAGATCACTCACATGTAGAAAATAAATGCCCAACCCCCCCAAAAATTGTATTCCTGCTTTCTATGATAGAAATGAAATGCAGAGCTGTCTAAAATTTGAACAATTATTAATATAATAGAATGCAAGTGCTCAAATAAAGTTGATTAAATTGAGTGTTAGTTTTGTTTCTTCTACTCCATGAGAGGATCCTCTTAGTGTGTGGGAAAATAAAGGGTAAGAGGAGAAGCAATTGTTGGCGCAAAATTGAGACTATGGTTCTCTAAGGTTTGCAACAAAAGGCACAAATGTAGTCTATATACATTGGCATATTCATCCTTCTGCAAGGGAAATATGTCTCACCCGAGGCGTAGCTGAGACTTGGATGATGAAGTGAGTTAGAGAGAACACAACATCAGATTTACCTTACCTTAGTTAGATACATGCAACATAACCTAAAGTTATCCATAAAAAATGATCAAATACTTAAACAAACAATAAAGAAACAATTGCACGACAGAACCATAGATTCATACACATCACATCAGATCATTACAACAAGAAATTTTAGGGCCCAAACACATATTTATATTATCATTTCCATAATTCCAAAATCATTATACATCATAGACCTTCAATACAATCTTTCGTGCAACAAAACACGATTCCACATAACTCATTACAGACTCAAAATCGTGTTGTGAAAGCAACATGACTATCAACAAAGTTCATTACAGTAGCAGGAATAACAATAAAACTCCCATCAAGACCCATTACAATATCCTATCATGATTGACACAATCCCAAACCTTTTCCCGTTACATAGGTCCATATTTATATATTTCCCTTGACCGTTTCTTGGATTCTTTAATCTGCTACTTTTCCTGCTTTTCCCTGTTGGTGCTTGATGCTCTTGTCCTTTTTCAATGGTCGTCCATCTGGCGCATGATGATTTTGGCTATCTCCACTGGTATTATACTTTCAGTTAGCTCGTTGTTATTCTAACTTTTTTTCACTGCTTCTTTATCTTCCAGTTGGCATCTGTCGCTTTCCCCAAAACTTCGACATGTCAAAAAATGGAGGGCCTAATAGGCCTTAACCACAACCATTGACTCACCCTAATTCAAAACTCCGCTTCCTTACTAGGGATTCCTTCAAATGAAGGGCCCAATTCTTGGATGCTCTGCATTGCTTGCTGGCGGAAGATGTCATACTGCTCCACCCGGTCCTACCACTTCCGCACCAAAATGGAAGCTCCTACAACGATTTTTTGTGCATCTACAACATAGGGATCCACGATCTTAGTGGATAGAAGTGTCTCCCACTCACGCTATGTAGTCGAATATAATTTCTACATCTTGACATAGGTATCCTGAAAAACAAGACTGGAATCCCTGAGTTCTTTCTTCGCAGCTTGAGTGGCCTTGTAAATTCCATCGAGTTGCTCATTGAATTCTTCGATCTCCGTGAAAATTTCCTATTGTGTAATGGGGCCAATGATCACTTGAGCCTCCTTGTTCATCTGCTGAATTTGAATTTGAATATATTATATGGGATTATTCCTCTTTTCTAATACACCGACCCAATAATTGACCATGTCAAACCACTGACTGCACTCATTAGCTCGACGATGAAGGGATGAGAAAACCATGTCTCCTTCAACAATAACCTGAGTGACATTCTCAAGCATGGCCTTAGGCTGATCCTACTCTTTCTAGAGTGTATTATTGCTAATATTGTAGAGTGTCTGTTCTCCCTATTAATTGTGACCATGCCTCTGCTAGAAGCTCAACCCCCTGCATTGGTGCAACTGGGGTAACATCCTCAGGAAGCTCGGGATCAACATGTCTAAGTGTGGGCTAGACCTGAACAAACTTGTTAGAAATAGTTGTGAAAATAGACTCGACCAACATGCACAATCCGTGCTCATGATTCTGGGATGATGACACTGCAACTATGTCCTGGCGCAATTATTGCGTTTGTTGGGTGAGCTCTTCATTCATTTTCTCGAGCGAAGTGATCTGCTGCACAATTTGATTTGTGGAGGTCCAAATAATATGCAAGATTTGTGGTGTAGACCAGACCACAAGCTCTCCACTGGTGAGAAATGGATCTATGGGAAACCTTGAGGCAAGTAGTTGGCTACTGATGATGAATCGTTCAAACATATTGGGGATTCCAACACCATCAAGTCTAGGAGAAGTAGTGTGGAGACTACAAGCAATCCTGTCTTGGACCTCTTGAGGAAGTGTCCCAATCATATATGTGTGCTCTAGGAATAATTATAGTATATCGTGGCATTGTTGTGGATACTGCATCATAGGCTCAATCTGTTATTTCATGGAGATTGCACTGTGATAAGAATGAATGTCCTCCCGGGCATCCATAAAGTCATTAGGAGGATCCTGACTCAATTGTTCTGGCACTTCAGTGGATTTCTCATCCCCTGGAGATAATAGAGTTTCAATTTGGGTGTCAAGTGATACATGAACCTCCAGAACTTGGGGAAAGGGGGAAAAAATGGGGATGGTGGTGACTGTGGTCATAGAAAAGGGGATGCTATACTTTGGCGTAGTGGTGTAAATATGGTATTGTGTAGGGGACAATGGAGTAGTGGATGGGGTTTTCACGACTGAACTATGCGGTTGAAACATGTCCTCGTTGTGGATGGGAGTGGGCTGGGTTATGACGAGGGGATCATACATAATAGTGATAATGGGGATTGAGGATGGGATGGGGATGGTAGTGTAGGTTTGAGTTGGAATGGAATAAATAGGAATGGCCTCGGTGATGATGGTGTCAATAGTGGATGCAGACTGAGAGCCAGTGCATGGTTTCTTAATAGGAAAAGAAGTGGTAATGGCTTTGCGTAACTTCTTACTAGATATTGTGTCATCATCTGGGATTGAAGGGAACAAGAGTGGAATTGAACTGGGTAATTCATCCTCTTTTCCTTCATCCTCTTCTTCCTTGGATCTTAGGGGTGTCCGCTCTCTCTTTGATGGGTTTGTACTTGGGCCTACACCATTTGTCTATGCAGGAGCTGGTCGTTGCGAAATGGAAGGAATCATGTATGAGACCCTCGATTTATTCTTTTTTCTTGTGGCTCCCGACCATGCAGTGAGTTATTTGTCTTGGCCTTGTCCAAGTAAAATGGTAAGGGGGTGATGTAAAATAGTGACGAAGCAACACCTAGACACCGCAAAAATGTACTATCCTGATTAATGTGGAACCAGATGTTGTGAGCATGCCAGTTTAGTAGTTCCTGTGGAATCCTTGTTCTTCGAATAACTGTGATGAGGTCATTGTGCCACTACAAAAAGGCATATTTGTGTTCTCTGTCATGAGTGCTGGCGGTGTGTGTGTGTCAGGGGTTGAATAGTTTGGAAATCCTGGTGCCAGGGGTGGATGATAGTGCACACCCTTCTAATGCCTTCCATTTCCACGTTGCAAAAATGACCTTTAGATAGTCATAAATGAATTAAGTAGCCCTCTCATGCACATTGACACATGCTTACAACATTTATGTGAGAAGGTACTTACACCAATTTAGTGGTTCTCCTTCCCTGCAGAACTCGACCATTGAGATAACATTGAGCATGAATTCTCCCTAGGAGTAGTTCTTCATGACCTTGCCAGAAATTAAATAGCAAGCACAATGGATCTTATCATTATTGATTGGCTCAATAATGGTTCCATATTTGTCATAGAGGATGATTTATCCCTTCTTGCGATCATGCTTCCCTAAACCCTGGAAGCATTGCGTTATGTCGTGCCCCTCCATAGATAAACCAATCAACTTGTGAATATTGGTGCAACACCCCTACCTCAGCAGGTTATGCACGACCTCCCGGTCTAAGGATCATTGTTAATCTCCCCTTTGAGCCTGATTGAATCCTTGATTCCCCTTCGAAATCTTCAACACACAAGTGTTTCCACAGGTCCTTCTTATGAGTTACGCCTACGCAAACTGGCACTAGACATGAACTCTTACCCACTTGGCCGACTGATGTGACCTTGGCCTTCACCCGAAAGGTATTTCGGGTTTTGAAACTTCGCGATCCCTGATGTGAGGTCCTATGACTCCTTCAATCTCTGAAACCCCGAAAAGGGGTAATGGATATTTGACTCCCCCTTAAATTTTTCTGATGTGATCTTAAACTACGACCAGGGGCCCAATGTTTCGACACCTCAGAACTTTGTGTATCGAAAAATTTCAATGCAACAACTCCCTTCGTCGACAACCGAAATCGCGATAAATCCTGCCACAAATCGATGACTCTGAGCTTCCCGCGATCTGATGGTACTGTTTCTATAGGGACTTCGTGAATCGGGAGTTCAAAACTCTTGACTCCAAGTCACAACTTCTTCCATGGCTCGAATTCTGAAACGACGAAATTCAATCATGAGATCAACGACTCTCGTTGATCTGGATCCAACGACCACTACTCCTCCTGAGCTTATGAGTGCTGAAAGACACTCAACCTTAAACCTCCCGCTCGACTACAAGATACAATGGTCCATAGAACTTCGGCGATTCTCCCTCTGAGAATTTCAACCATTCGTTCAGACTTCTCAAAGACTCTTGCCCAATTACTTTGGCGTCTTTCCTCCTGAGCTTGTTTATCTACGAGGTAATTTTAGACCTCATCCTTCCTTTAAATTCTCTCAAATATATATCCTTCCTAAGCTTGACCTTTGCTATAGATTCAAGGAGTCAAAAGGGTTCTTGCGCGCACTCCTTGCGACATTTGCAATAACCTCTGGTTATTTAAAATCTCCAACTCTGTGCACTTCCCTGCAACAACAATTCTTCAACCCTTCTCCTTGGTTGAAAAAGTCTAAGACTTCAACCGGCCTACGCACTCCTTGCACGGCTATTTTTCTATGCTTTCACTTCTGTGGGTATAAGAACAACGATATCTCTCCTTATATTTCCTGAGATAAAACTTAGAACTCGTCAACGCAATCTTTGCGGACTCTCACTGCACTCCATGCAGGATTTCCCAGGATGAGAAACAATTGAAACTTATACTTCTCCTCTCACAGACTTCATACATTCAACATGAAATCACGATCATACACACACATATAGCATTGAAACAAATGCATAACAAAGAGTATAATCAAATTGTAAGCATACCATTCAATAGATGCAAACAATAACCACGACAACACCATGAATTGGAATCAAATAGTTCTTGTATTAATTCTAGTGATCTTGTACATGGATTCAATAGAAACAACTATTTTCTTATACGACCTTCTACAATCTCTGTTCTTATACTCTCTTATTCTCTTTCTCTACTGCTTAAAATTACTACGAGAATAATTCTTCTCCTTACAATACAATACATGCGAGGGATCTTTCTAGAGTTTTCCCTCCTACAACTCTAGCTATCTAATCGAAATTAAAAGCTACCTACTTTACATTCATTACAATTAAATGCCTCCATATACGATAGATGAGAGCAATGCTCAAGATCTATTTTACAATATTTAAAACATAAATGCAAATACATCCTTTTGGCTATAACATTAATGATCCGTCTTTTGAAATTCAAAATGCCCTCAAAATGTGTGCTGGTGCGTCTCCAGATGTCCTTCTCTTTTGCACTTGCTTTGTTGGCTTGCCTACGATGCTCCTGCATCATACGCCCTTGGATGAAAAATTCATGAACTCCTGTTCATGATCTCCTGCACTGTCTGCCCATGTTTCTGGATATTTGCCTCACTTTCCCAACTGCCATCTTCCATTGGGTGTCCCTTCCACTTTATCAAATACTCAAAATATTTCTTCCTTTGGGTCTTCTTGCTAATCCTCTAGTCAATTATCCTTTCTATCTATGGTTTTTCAGCTACAAGTCGTTGTTTAACCCATTGAAATTCCTTTTGGTCCTCTGATCCCTTTGGTCCATTGGCTCTATAAGGGTACAAATCCGCTATGTTGAATATGGGTGATATTCCAACTCCATCCGAAAATTCTATTTCATAAGCATTGGCCTCAAATTTCTTCAAAATCTTACACAGCCCTATCTTCTTCATCTTCAGCTTATTATACGTTCCCCTTGGGAATCTCTCTTTCCCCAGGTGTGATAAAACTAAATCTCCCACTTCAAACTGAAGTTCTCTTCTGTGCTAATCTTCTCTATGCTTGTATTCCTGGTTATAATTCTTTAACCACTCTTTGATCTTGCTGTAGACCTCTTGCATCTCTACTGCAAAGTCTTCTGCTCCTGCACTTTTGAACTCACTTTGTTCTAAGTTTCTCAACTCAGATACTCCTCTCGACTGCATTACATACACTATCTGAAACAGGCTCTGTCATGTGCACCTATTAGGTGAGTCATTATATGCAAATTCCACTTGTGGCAGAATCTGATCCCACTGACTGTGATGTTCAACTACTAAACTCCTCAACAAATCTACTAAAATTTGATTTACCACCTCAGTTTTTCCATCCATCTGAGGGTGATATGCTGAGCTAAAAGATAAATCTATCCCTAGCTTCTTCCATAGTGTCCTCCAGAAATGACCAACAAATTTTGTATGCCTGTTCGAAACAATACTCTTGGGTAAGGCATGAAGTCTAACCACTTCTTTGAAAAACAGATTTGAAATGTGAGTCGCATCACTGGTTTTCTGACATGGAATGAAATGTGCCATTTTAGAGAATCTATCGACTACCAAAAATATGGAATCACAACCTCTTTGTGTCCTTGACAGTCCTAACACAAAATCCATGCTTACCGCATCCCGCAGCTTCTCTGGTACTGACAATGGTTGATACAATCCTGTATTCTCTCTCTTCTCCTTTGCGTGTTGACAAATTCTGCATTTGTTGACAAAATTATTGACATCTGTCCTCATCCCTAGCCAATAATATAAACTGTTCAGCTACGCAATCGTCTTTTCATGGCCGAAATGTCCAACCAATCCCCACTATGTTTTTCCTTCAGAATATTCTCTGTCATAGAACTCTTCAGAATACACAACTGCTTTCCATTGAATAACAGTCCATCCTGAACCATGTACTCGATCCATTGGGTTCTGTCTCTGAGAACTGGGTTCTCACATACTTCATAAGAATCCTTGAAATCTGAATCATCTCTATACATATCCTTAAGGCTATCAAAACTTAAGATCTTCACACAAAACTCTTACAAAATCAAACATTTCCTGCTCAATGCATCAACAAATTTGTTAGCAGTTCCAGAAATGTGCTTTATAACAAAAGTAAAGTTCTGCATAAACTCAACCCATTTTGCATGTTTCTAGTTCAATTTATCCTTTCGAGTTATGAATTGTAAAGCATGGTTCTCKCTATACAAGACAAACTCTTTCGGAACCAAGTAATGCTTCCATTTCTTCAACGCCTGTATGATTKCATAAGATTCTTTATCATACATGGAATAGTTCTTCTTTGCATCGTTCAGTTTCTCACTGAAGTATGCAATCAACCTGTTGTCTTGACTCAATACTGCTCAAATCGCAAATCCACTTATGTCACATCTGACCTGAAATGTTTTACTGAAGTCTAGCAAAACCAGAACTGGCTGTTCAATTGTCTTCTCCTTCAACAACTTGAAAATTTTCTCTGCTTCATCCGTCCAATGAAAATATTTATGTCTTTTTTTGACTATGTCCATCATTGGTGCATAAAGTCCACTAAAATTCTTGATGAATTTCCTGTAAAAACTGGCTAATCCATGGAAGCTTCTGAATTCAAAGATGTTCTTTGGTGACGACCAATCCCTGATTGATTTTACCTTCTCAGGATCCATCTTCAACTCATATGAAGAGATCACAAACCCCAAATAAATGAGTTCTTTCTTCATGAAAGACGACTTCTTCAAATTAATCAACAACTTCTCTTGCTGCAACCTCCTCATCACTAGAGTTAGGTGTCTCAAATGTTCTTCCTCAGTTTTATTGAAGATTAGTATATCATCAAGATACACAATTACAAACTTCCCAATGAAATCTTTCAAGACTTCATTCATCAACCTCATGAAAGTACTTGGGGAATTTGTCAATCCAAACGGAATGACAAGCCATTCATACAACCCTTCATTTGTCTTGAATGTTGTCTTCCATTCATCACCTTCCCTCATTCTAATCTGATGATAACCGCTTTTCAAATAAAATTTTGAAAAAAAATTTGCTCCACTCAAGCAATCCATCAAGTCATCCACCCTGGGTAAAGGAAATCTATATATGATGGTGATTTTATTTATCGCCCTTGAGTTGGTACACATCCTCCATCCACCATCCTTCTTCAGACTTAACACTGTTGGTACAACGCATGGAGTCAATCTTTCTCGAACCGATCCTTTGTCCATCAAATCCTGGACTTGCTTCTTAACCTCTTCATTCTCCCGTGACGTCAATCTGTACGCTGCTTTGTTTGGTAAAATCACTCCTGGTATAAGGTCAATGCGATGACTTATACTCCTGATGGGCGACAATGAAAAAGGTAAATCATCCACCACTATATCAATGAAATTCTCCAGTAGTTCCTGAATTTCCTCTGGTAGATCATCTATTGAAGTACTAGTTAAGATAACTCTAGGTTTCCTTACCTCAACAAACTGCATATCTTCCTCTTTCTTGACTTCATCAAGAAGTTCCTTCCCACTCATGAGAAGTATAGCGCTTCTCATTTCTTCTTTCACCTTCTTATCTTCAATTGGTAGCAACATATGCGTCCTACCATTCTTCTCTAAGGTGTACATGTTCTTTCTCCCATCATGAAAAACATTTTTGTCATATTTCCATGGTCTACCCAACAAAAGATGACAGACATCCATGGGAATAACATCACATAAGATTTCATCTTTGTAACCCCCTATCTTAAATTCAACTAAACATTGTTTAGTGACTGTTACCTAATGTCCTTTTTGCAACCACGAGACTTTGTATGGGCTCGGATGTGCAACTGTCTCCAATTCCAGCTTTTCCACCATTTTTGTGGATACTAGATTATTTGTACTTCCATTGTCAACTATTACCTTGCATACCCTATCCTTGGTTTTGCAAGCAGTTCTAAACAAACTGCTTCTTTGGACTGGATTCTTTGTCTCCTTCTCTGGCTTCAAGAGAATTTTCCTCATCATTAAGGATCTTCCGCCTTCTGCATCTTTTGCCTCAACATTTCTCCTTTGTGATTCTGAAATGTGAGCTTCACCTCCTCCATCTCTCTTTATATCAGGGCATTCAAAAGATTTATGTCTGATCTTTCCACAAACAAAACATTTTATTTCACCTCCTCTACCTCTTCCTCTTCCTCTAGATCGAGGAAAAGTATTCCTATTGGCATATTTCCTTCCCCGTGATCTTCCTCCTATTTCTGAGTGAGTATGAGGTTTCTTCTCTTCATCCTTGGGCTTTTGTACTCTGTCTTGGGAAATTGCTTTGCCTCTGATATGAATTCTACCTCTACCTCTTTAACCTTGCTTTTAGGCCAATTTTTCTTCTGCCGTCAGAGCATTCTGATAAGCATCTTCTACATTTAAGACTATCACCATTCTCATTTCATCTTGAATACCATATTTCAGACCATTCATATATATGACAACCTTTTCATCATCACTCTCATGATGACCAACTCTGATGTTAATTCAATAAAATTCCTCGGTGTATTCTTTCACTGTCATCCCTTTCCGTGTCAAATTCTGCATTCTTCGAAACATATTAATTTGGTAATCTCTAGGTATAAACTTGGCTTTCATCTTTGCAACCATTCTATCTCAGATTTTGATTATTTGATTGCCTTTGCAATGCCTATCAACCTGTAGTTTGTCCCACCACAATGCTGCATGCCCTTTAAGTCTAGTGAAAACATGTTTAACTTTCTTATCCTCTTCGATATCTTCATAATCAAAGTGTTTATCTAGAGCTCTAAACCAATCTAGAAGATCCTCGACGTCTAATTTGCCTTCATACATCGGGATGTCCATTTTTTCTATGGTTCCTATTCTTGCAACAACTTTGAATAGACGTTCTTCTGCAACATCTTTGGCTACAACTTATTCTCCATCTCCGACCTCATTTTCACTTTCGGCTTCACTGACATATCAAATATCAACAACTCATATATGTGCTATCTCCATGGAATCTAATCGAGCATAGAGTTCTCTCATTTCCCTTTCCACAGCTGGATCGGGCATTGGTATTTCTTGACGTCTTCTGGGTGGCATTGTTCAAATCTATTCCACGTAGAATTTGAATCACAACTTCTCTTCTGTCCTATCCTCCTGCTTACAGAAAATGATGATTGTAAGCTCTGATACCACCTAACACAACACCCCTACTTTAACAGGTTCTTCACGACCTCCCGGTCTAAGGATCGTTCTTAATCTCCCCTTTGAGCCTGATTGAATCCTTGATTCCCTACTAGAATCTTCAACACACAAGTGTGTCCATAGGTCCTTCTTATGAGTTACGCCTACGCAAAATGGCACTAAACGCAAACTCTTTCCCACTTAGCCTACTGATGTGACCATGGCCTTCACCCGAAAAGTATTTCGGGTTTCACAACTCCACGATCCCTGATGTGATCTCCTATGACTCCTTCAATCTCTGAAACCCCGAAAAGGGATAATAGATCTTTGACTCCCCCTTAAATTTTTCTGATGTGATCTTCAACTGCGACGTGGGGCCCAATGTTTTGGCACCTCAGAATTTTGCGTATCAAAGAATTTCAACGCAACAACTCCCTTCGTCGATAGCCGAAATCACAATAGCTCCTGCCACAAATTGACGGCTCTGAGCTTCCCACAATTTGATGGTCCTGATTCTATCGGGACTTCGTGAATTAGGGTTTTAGAACTCTCGACTCCAAGTCACAACTTCTTCCATGCCTTGAATTCCAAAATGACAAAATTCAAGCACAAGATCAACGACTCTCGTTGATCCAGATCCAACGACCACTACTCCTCCTGAGCTTATGAGTGATCAAAGACACCCAACCTTAAACCTCTCACTGGTCTATAATATCCAATGGTCCATGAAACTTCAGCGATTCTCCCTCTAAGAATTTCAACCGTCCGTTCACACTTCTCAAAGAATCTTGCCCAATTACTTTGGTGTCTTTCCTCCTGAGCTTGTTTCTCTACGAGGTAATTTCAGACCTCATCCTTCCTTTAAATTCTCTCAATTCTCTATCCTTCCTGAGCTTGACCTTTGCTATGGATTCAAGGTGTCAAAAGGGTTCTTGCGCACACTCCTTGTGTCATTCGCAATAACCTCTGGTTATTTAAAATCTCCAACTTTGTGCACTTCCCTCCAACAACAGTTCTTCAACCCTTCTCCTTGGTTGAAAAAGTCTAAGACTTCAACTGGCCTGTGCACTCCTTGCACAACTCTTGTGCTATGATTTCACTTCTGTGGGTATAATAACAACGATATCTCTCCTGAGCTTTCCTGAGATAAAACTCAGAACTTGTCAATGCACTTTTTGCAGACTCTCACTGCACTCCTTGCAGGATTTCTCAGCAAGAGAACCTATTGAAACTTATAATTCTCCTCTCACAGACTTCATACATTCAACATGAAATCATGAGCATACACACACATATAGCATTGAAACAAATGCATAATAGAGAGTATAAGAAAACTATAAGCATACCATTCAATAGATGCAAACAGTAACCATGAAAACACCATGAATTAGAATCAAAGAGTTCTTGTATTAATTCCAGTGCTCTTGTACATGGATTCAATAGCAACAACTATTTTCTTATATGACCTTCTACAATATCTGTTCTTCTACTCTCCTATTCTCTTGCTCTATAGCTTACAATTACTATGAGAATAATTCTTCTCCTTGCAATACAATACATGCGAGGGAGCTTTCTAGAGTTTTCCCTCCCACAACTCTAGCGATCTAATTGAAATTAAAAGCTACCTACTTTACATTCATTACAATTAAATGCCTCCATATCCGACAGATGAGAGCAATGATCAAGATCTATTTTACAATATTTAAAACATAAATGCAAATACATCCTTCTAGCTGTAACTTTAATGCTCCGTCTTTTGAAATTCAAAATGCCCTCAAAATGTGTGTTGGTGCATCTCTAGCTGTCCTTCTCTTTTGCGCTTGCTTTGCCGGCTTGCTTACAATGCTCCTACATAAAATATCATCAACATGGAATGGGTAGGCCTTATCCAACCATAAAGTACCATTGTGCACTCAACTAATGAGGAATTTTATGCATTGTACGACTTCTCTAGTAGTGCCAAACACAGGCAGGTCACGTGAGTTCATCAGAGTAGTGTATCGGAGGGGTAAGAAAGATGGTTTCCATTGCCACTTCAACTCACTGGTTGGCAGAGCTGAGCAATCCATGAATGTGTGAATATCCATATGAGGATACTGTGAGGCATCTGTGAGGTCAATGTTGGGCAGCTGATTTTCCTTGACTTTTCCATGAAGATCACCCTTTACTTCGACTTGTGGATAAATGAATTCCTCTAGAAAAATGGCCTTTTGAAGGACTCCCCAGCCGGAAGTGTGAACTATACTGGCAGACCTGCACTGGTAAATAAGGAAAACTAGTGGACAGAGGAACTGGTGCAAGCTCACATAATTCTCGAGGGGATCCATAGTGAAGAATGAAAACAACACACTCGAAGGTAATGACTTGAGTGGGAGATTGTCACATACCCACTACCTATTTTAGATTTTTTTGGTCTTTTGCCGTACCAGAACCCCTAATTATCCATGGAGGCCCAG
>SNQJ01S0013307.1:1704-56246 GCA_010110895.2 Picea sitchensis | reverse complement strand
CCATGAAATGTACCCCTTCACTGATCTCATTCCATCGGTTGTCCCATTAATTTATTATTCTCTCTCTAACACAATGTTGAGGGGTCTAAATTCCATTTTCTCAACAATAGGGATTACACCCAAGGAAGAGGCCTGATCATACTCTTCCCTATTTGGTATGGAATAATCATCAGGGTTAAAGGTCTAACAACCATTTGTTGGGCTTTAAAAGTTACTCGGTTTCATTCTTTTTATTGTTTTCTTTTTTTATGTCTATCTACTGTAGGAAAGGAGGAAACTAAAGAATTTAGAGAAATGTGTGTTGAGGATAACCTATTGCAACAATCAACGAAAACTATCTAAGACTTTAGATTACTGAATAAACAATTCCATTAAGAATACATTAATTATCGGATAATATCCAGGAAACAATAACTAATTAATAGCAGAAAGAGATAACATTTAATTGCGATATATTCCAAAATAATTCAACCATATCCCAGATAACATAAAAACAAGATTAACTAATAAATAAAATAATAGTTTACCGAAAGTATCCAACAATTCATTCAACCAATAAAGATAACTTAAAAGTATTGAAATTATTACTAGATTCCTTTAGTATTTAATCAATTGTATAATAATCAACAATAATGAATAAACACACAAAGATTCAACGAATCATAATGTCTTGACTCCAAACAGTTTCTGAATTCATCCTTGAAATAATTCTTCGGTTACAATCCAATTGAAATACCTCTAGAGATCGAAAAGCTCTTGAAAATAGTTCCAGAGATCAAATACCCTTTCTAAAAAGTCAATCTCTTTATTTATAAGATGAAAATTAATTTAGTTATGGAATAAAAATGAAATTGAGTTTATTAAAAGTCATGCAATATCATCATGTAATTTTCATATTCAGTGAACAAAAGTATTGATATACCATCCTTGCAAAAATCCATGCATTTAGCCACATATCCAATTAACTGTCGACTTCAATTCATGCATGCTCAACTCATAAACCTTTCCTTGATTAAATAATTAAACCCATTGTTATTTCTTTAGCAACATCATGCATGCATATTTAATTTGATTTGATTTAATTTAATTTTAGGCACAATTAACTATGAATGATTTTTTATTCAATATTTAGTAATCATTCACTTCTAAAATTGGAATTTTCATGCACCCAATCACCAATTCTTCCAACTTTGTTCTCATGCTTGTGTTTGTCAGCTGACGAAAATCTACCAATTTGCAACAAGTAATATTGAAATTATTCTCACCATGCAAAATTATTCCCCTTGTATGTACCTTGAACATACAAATGTATATTAGGAACAAAAATATATTTTTCGTAACAAATGTATTAGACAAAACAATTAATTGATCTTAATATAAAATATTCAAGTCACTTCCCTGAGCCTGATTTCCATTATTTCATAACCCTGAAGCAAACTGTGCAAAATCAATAAAAACTTATAAAATAAAAGTTTCATATATTGATGGTACCTTTCCAATGATATATTGCATTCTCAAATGGGGATCAGAGTCAAATGTTATCATGAAAATACCGTAACAATTTTACATGTCATAGATTTATTTCAAAAATCATAAACACGTGATATGGAATAGAAAATGTATAACTACAAATTTGTAGACCTCAACGATACCTTTCAAAAGGTATAAGGAGAACACAATTAGACAACATGCCACACACTCAATATTTTATATTGGATTATGAAACTCACACACAAAATATTAAAGACTCTAATGTTTCCTATGCAATTGATATCATAGAATGTTGATCCTCTATGAAGAATTTATGACTTTTTTACTTGGAAAACTTGTTTGAGAATAGTTACAAGACTAGTCAAAAACCCTATCTTACACATAGTGTATCTCCAAAATTGCAATGATACTCAAGATGAAATTCGTACCACAGGTACATTGATATGTATTATTAACATCCTACAAGTTTCATTATTTGAATCATTCTAGAAAAATAAATTTATAGAAAAAACAAAATGATGGCCTTTAAAGAACATAACTTAGAACACATCATCACAAGTATTCATCTTCCCTCTGAAATTATCTTCCAATCTTTTCCTAAGAGATCACAAGATTGAATGATGAAAATGAGAGGTTGTTGATGTGTATTTATACCCTTCCAAGTACCTTATTCACTTGAACTTGAGTCGACTTGTAACTTCTTTTTTGCAACAACTTTTTCTCCTTTAGTTGAATTTAGGGCCAACTTATAAATTCTTGACCTTAGTGTTGGCGCTTCTTGAACATGCTTCGGGGCTTCATATTCAATACAAAATAAATCCTCAACCATGAGGAACCACACAACATTACACCTATCATTGGAGATAGATTGACGATAAATATCTATCAATGAATGTTCAACATACATTTACAATGTTCTTCATACTTGTTTTCTTCATTCAACTTCGAGATTCATGACCACACCTATGGGGATTCTTAACTACTTAACCATTTAACCATATTTCCATGGATTCTTTTAGACTTCTTCAAAGCATATTCCCGTGAGGGATGTGCTTAAAGATACATCATAAGGGGACCACTTTTCATACTTATTCAAATAGAAACATCACTTCTAGAGACTTATTTACTCATTCTAGGGTTGATATCAATGAAAACCAATTTTCCAACACTCCACTCTTTGACAAAACTTCTAGGAGCCTCACCAACATCCCTCAATGTCTGTACTAGCCACTTGGGTCTCTTGACATGGTTGGAAGGGGCTAACTCCTCTTTCTCACCTGAAGTTTGAACTATTGATTGTTGCTCATACTTCGAAGCATGTTGCTCCTTGTCCTCTTTCATTGTTGATGACTCTTGATTACTCCTAGATTTCAAGTTCTCCTCAAACTTAACATCTTTGCTCATAATTGTCTTCCTTTACACTTGAATGAATATCCTGTAATCATTTGAGGTCTTGTTGTACCCCTAAAATATACCCTTCTATCACGAAGGCTTCAAAGTTTTCCTCTTCTCCATAGTCACATGGATGTAAATTGGACAGCTAAAGATCCTCAAATATATTATGTTTGGCTTCACCCATGATAATTCCCCCTTCATATTCTTTTCCCCCAATATCCTGTGAGGACTCTTGTTCTATACATACAACACCGTATTACATGCCTTTTCCCACAAAAACATGGGAAACTCTTGATCATGTATCATAGCCTTGGAAGAACTAATGATGGATCAATTATTTCTCTTCATAACCCCATTCTACCAAGGGTTGTATGAGACTTTTAGTTCCCTCTTGATCCATTCCTTATTGCATAAATACTTGAAGTCATTGGAGGTGTAATATCCCCCATTATTTGACCTCAATACTTTGATCTTATTACCTGTCTGATTCTCTATATGATACCTAAACTCTTGAAACTGACTGAAGACACCATCCATGGTCTTCATAAAGAAGATCTAGGTTTTCCTGAAAAAATAATCTGTAAACATCACATAGTATGTTGATCCTTGTAATTATGTTGTTGACATTAGCCCACATACATCTGAGTGAATAAGATCCAATATCCCCTTATACCTACTCTTGCTGCTCAGAAAACAAATCCTTGGAATTCTTTCCAAGTGCACACCCTTTGCACACTCCCTACAACACAATTATAAACTATAGAATACCGGTAAAAATCCCCCTTAGAATTGACAATACCTTGTAGTGTAGCTATCCCAACATCTTGTGCCATAACTCACATAGGTTTTCATTGTCATGTACCAAATCCTAAAAAGGATTACCCTACAACATGTATAAAGTGACTTATCTAACACCAATGACCATTGCAATGTCTAGGATATGTTTCTCTAGATTTATGAGTACCTTCCCTCTCTGAAAAGTAATGGAAAAACCTATGTCCTCCATAGCTGAGACTAAAAGAAAATTATTCTTCAAACCTGGTAAGTAAATCACATAATAGGCATCGAACAAACCTCCTGACTCTAGCTCGAATGTAACTATTCCCTCTCCCTTAAATACATACTTGGAATCATCACCAAGATCCACATTAACCTTCAAGTCCCTCTCCGTTAGAATGCTAAATAGATCTCATGCTTCTATCATATGACGAGATGCACCATTGTCCAAGAAACAATCACTCCTCACTGTTGTGCTAGTATAAAGGCAAGAAACCATTGAGTAATCCTTCTTAAATTTAAATGCAAAATCATCAAGCTATGTCTCTATTGTTTTCATCTTCTCTTTCCTCTTCTTCTCTAAACACTGTGATGAATAGTTCCTAAACTTGTAGCACATGAAGAACTTGATTTTACTCAAGTCATTCTTTTTTTACTGTGATTTTGACTCCTCATTGTTACCCTTCTTGTTGGAAACCTTTCCTTTTCCATTCCTTGTATTACTAACAAGGGATAGGTTCTCCTCCTCTTCATATTCTTTCTTTTTGCTCTTAGACTCCTCTCGAGTCTCTTTCTGGATGCAATCATCCCAAAGTCTCTGCCAATCTGGGATATTTTCCTATGCACAAACTCCTTTGAAAAATGGTTCCCATGACTTTGGAATACCATTTAGTGCCACATCATGAGCTCTACATCCTCATTTTTCTCCTCTATGGATGAAAGTTGAACACACACCTGTGTGATATTCATGAGATAGTTGGTAACATTATCTGATCTAGACATCTAAATTGATCTGAGTTTATTTATTAATACCATATTTCTATTCATGTCATTTCTCTAGAATAAAATTACCAGGGAATCAAACATATATTTTGTCATCTTCTTAGCATTTAGGTGAGGTATTAGACGATCCTTCCCTAAATCTAGGAGGACCCTTTCTTCTTTGATCTCTTTCTTGTTGTGAGAATCTAAAGTTGTCGGATTTGTCGGTGGAGTAAATATTGTATCCAATAACTCTCAAAGGTCATACTCCTTCAATGCCAAAGCCACTCTTTCTTTCCAATATAGGAAGTTGGATGCTCCATAAAATCTATATTCAACTCTCAACACTGTTGTTTCCATCCCTAAGACCTAATAAACTACCCTGGAAATAACCTGTTGCTGAAAAATTTCCCTTGTATTGATTTGTATGGCCTATAAATGACTGTCAACACTACAAATAATGTGTATATGTGATTCAACATTGTTGTACAGGAATTTTGGAAACAATATGCATAAAAATCCTAAGTATAAAATAAGTGCGCAGAAGAAGAAGGAAGATTAGGGAGTGTGCAGTCGAAGCGCATTCAGGAGGACAATGCACATAAAGAGGAATAAAGTAGAGAATAAAGAAGGAGAATAAAGCGGGTGAAAAGCAAGGATGAGATCTCGATGTGCTAAATATAGAAGGACATGCAAAAGTAGGAAGAACAATATTCATAATGCAAAAGAAGCATGTAGATGGAAAAGCAGGTAAAATCAACTCGAACAATAAGTTAACTTGAAGCTATCATGTATTGTAATAGGGTTTTGGGGATGAGAAAAGTAGGGTTTTGAGCCCTAGATTGAATGTATAAATATGTAATTGGTTGGGAGAGAATAGGAGTTCTGCTATGTTCCCTTTCTAGTGTGTTCTTTTTTTTTGTTTTTTTTATTACGTGAGTTATTCTCGAGTGGTGCTAAGGAGATGAAGAATATAGAGAGAAAGTATTTCACTATAGAGCGTCTAGGCTAGGAGAGGAGAAATATAACAATGATGTATATTTGTAATCACAATGTGAAAGCTTGAGACAATTACCAAACGAATAATAAAGAAGCCATCCATTGTGTATGTAGCCTAGAGTTGGGTGAACCACATTAAATACTATGTTGAATGTATTTTGAATGATTTTCCATGGATTTTGTCTAGATACATATTAGATTAGATTTGTCTTATGTGTAATCATTGCACAATGTTTATGACTATTACAGTAATATTTTTATGTTGTACTATGGAATATAATGTTAATATGAATATGAATTTAGTAAGTAGCTAACAAAGAACAAAGACAAAACAACACGCACAGGAACAATAACTAAGAATTAATTGAATAATCACCTCCCATTCCCTCACTGCTACAGAAACCTAGTTCCAACAGTCCCAATAGATACCTCGGGTGAGACTTCATCTACACATGTAGGTGATGCTGGAAGGGTCTGTGTCTAAAGGTTTTTTTTTGTCGAAGATAACTTAAACCTAGGGTCATACAACCACACGTTGTGCCAACAAATGGTTCCATTGTCGGGATCCAAATTATATGATTAAGAGAATTTTTTGGAGGTCATCTAAGAAAGAAATTTCAGAATGGTTAGAAAGGAAGGAACGAGATTTTTCCCGAAAAGAGAATAGAAACCCTCAAATGAGTAATGAACAATGAATGAAAAGGTATGTATACACGAAGTTGCATGAAATTTTCTTTGGAGAATTTACAATTATTCTGACAGAGTGATTAGAAAGATTGGTGGAGAAAACTGGAAGGTACTGAGACACAACACCGAGGAATTGGACTCCTGAGTTGGTAAGAAAACTGAATTTTGTAAGTAATAACACTTCTCACGTATTTTATTTCTGGTTGGATATCATATTAGGAGGGTATATTACAAAGTTCACAGTCGATTGTACCTAGCCATATAGTGTTGCAGAAAGGGACTTATTCAAGGGTCTGTGAGGAAGTTTCATGAAATCATTGGGTACATGAATAAATATGATGTTGTGTGACAAGTGCATGATGAAAATGGAATCCAGTTGCTAAGGGGATTCTATTGAACACACCGTGCTACTGAGAGGGGGGGGGGTGAATCAATAGCATACACAATTAATCCTTTTTAACTTTATCAACCTTATATCACCAATATGAAAATATCCATTCATTGACAATCATGTAGTCTATATTCAGTTAGATTCAAATATTAAGATGTACTGATGCAAATATCCATTCATTGACAATCATGTAGTCTATATTCAGTTAGATTCAAATATTAAGATGTACTGAGAGAAGTTATGTGGATTAAAAGATGTTGCTTAAAGCTTTAAGTATTTCTAATTTTAACTTCTTTTCTTGTTAATTACTGAGGGTAGTCAACATGTTGCAGATAAATTAACCATATATATTCAACATCAATCATGCACATAATAAACACATGGACACATATTTCACGAGGAAACCCATAAAGGGAAACTTCTTCTTCTTGGGATGTCAAGCAAGCTCCAACTACTTTACATTCATCATCTTTAAGAAGCAACCAAATGAGGCTACAACCTTCCTCAATGCAAAGCACCAACTTGTTGAGAGCACTAAATCTCACATCCCAAAGCACCCACCGGGTGGAAGCACCAACTTCCAACTGCTCTCAAAGCACTAACCGAGTGAAGGCACCAACCTTCAAATTGGCACCACTCTGATGAGAGCACCCACTTGGCCGAGAGCACCAACTCTCATGAATCCCAAAGACTCACCTGGTGGAAGCACCAACTCCAACTGCCCACACTCAACCTTCAAATTCAAGCACCCACTTGCGACAAGACATCGGGCCTCTAGCACCACCCCTCAATCTCTAGTTTCTCCTGATAAACCGTGATGGAAGTTACAACTTCCCCGTGGTTCAAGCAATCTACTTGAAATTCTCGAGGACAATACCTCCCGAAAGCACCACCCTACCACCCCAATTGCTCAAATAAAATATTTCTCAAATCCATTTGCTTATTCTGATATAGCTTGCTTACCATTTCGCTTGCCGCTTTTGCCTTTAATCATCTCTCGATTCTCTTAATCGCCCACAAATTCTGCTTTTAATCGCCTCTTTGATCCTCACCGCTCGCTTCACCTTCTTCACGCTTTCTCATCTTTTTCTTCAGTTTCGGTTTGCTCTCCTTCAAGAATCAAGCAGCACTTGCAGAGTTTCTATCCCTCTACCAATCGTGTTCAATTCGGGGCCTCTCTCATTTTCTTTTATATCCACACCCACGGCGGTTCCACTTAGCATTTCCTTAGGCAAAAGAAAAAACAACCACCCGAGCAACTGAAACGCCAACAAAAACGCTAACTGATTTTCAATCATGAGTCCATTTCACTTAACGGATTCATAACTGTAGCATTAAACTGTGAGGAAGAGCAACAACCGGGATCAATACTTTTATCCAATCCGCTCGTGATCCCATCGATTTTACTCATCGCCATTTCTTCACTCTCGCTAGTCAGGATGCACATGTAATTTGAACCCTTCTCCGATCCCCGACATGTGCTCCTTTCCTGCTTTAGCCCCTTCCACAATAATGGTCCATGGACCGCGATCAATGCGGACCACCACCATGTTCCTCTCTCAAAAATGGTGGCGCTAGCCCCTCCTAGCTAGAAATTAGGTCCATAAGGACCCGTCTCCGTGACCTTTGGTCTTATCAATTCTGCCTGAGATTGACACTTCACGATGACATAATGTTTATGTCCGTGGGATTCATGATTTCCCGATTCATGATGTATCAAATTTCCTGGCCGACTCGTTCACGGACCGCTACCTCGTGACCACATCCTTAACTCCTCGACAACAAGCCTCCACTAATCTAGGTTTCATGGATCAGCGATTCGAATCGCATTAAAACCTTTTGTGCCCGGTGATCTCCGATATCCCGATTCGATAGTCGATGAATCCACTTCCTTAGGCCTGCCGATGGTACCACCTTCCATGTGTCCTCGATGGACGGTCCCGACAGTCGATTTCGGACTTCCTGCCCTGCTTTTCGACCTGGGAAACTGATTCGCATTGGCTTATATGCCAACTGGCCTCGATTTTCGACACCGCCCTCGATGGATCTGGCCCCGACCATCGATGTCTCGGCCGACATCACACGTGGGTTTGACACGGTTAGATCTTGCCACGCGGTCACTGATTCATGACTTCATGAGCCCGGCGTTGAATCGGGCCACACTGCCATTCCCTCGTTGTGCTTGCTGTGTCCTTTGCCGCATTTGGTCCGGTCATTGCCGTGAGTTGGACTACCGGTTCTATGCAATCTTGCTTCAATAGTCACGCGATTTATCACCGCTAAATCGCGACATCGCACTTCTTGTGGTTTCGTTGTTGTTCACGGTGACTTGTGGAACTCCGATTCCCATTCTCCCATGAAGCTTCCTATCTACACGCGGATGGTCCCGGACACGCTTGATTTAATGGTCGGATCAATCGCGAAATCACATATCACATTTCGTGAGTTTTCATCACGAATGAATTGGACATTCCAAAGTCCCTATCCTCGATTCTCCAATGGCTTATCTCCCTGTAGCCTTCCGGTAGATCCGATGGTCAGTCGGGTGTCTCAAGCCTAACTGGATGTACCAGATCACTTCTTCTCAGACGCCAACTCCCGAAGGCTTAACATTTGGCGCAGCTTTCTCCCCGATCCAACAACCGCTCTGATTTGAGTGAGATCCAATGGCTCTCGGTCTCTTTCATGTGCTTCTTGCACGTATAAGAATGCTATTCCTCCCGAAGAGTTCTCCTAATCCTTAGCGATTTCGATGTCTAACTGTCTCACGGAGATCAATCGCCAAGAGGGATTCTAACCCCGCATCATCTACAGACCTCATCACCGGGCTCTGTTTTTATTCTCGCATCCTGGGTTTGCTTGATTCTCTCTCCAATATCCCCGAAGGACTTGTCCTGGTTTCTCCTCTCGCATAGTAGAACTTAACCCTCTCCTCGGTTCCTCTCACAGTAGCTTTCTGCAGATCTGACGGCTGCCGACCTTTCTAGAAATTTGAATGGGATCCAACAGTCTTTGCCCGGGATTGACCTCAACCTTGAACTCTATTTTGACTAGATCTTCCTTTTGCCTCTTTTGTTTCCATTGACTTCCTTTTAGATCATGACTTATTTCTTTTCTCGGGCCGACCTCACCATATATTCCTATCAGTCGACTACCCTTCATCAATTTGATATTGCTCACATCATCTAGCTTCTTCTCATAGACTAGTCGACTACCCTTCATCACCCGGCTTTATTATTTCTCTCATTATCATCTATTTTCTATAGACGACATATCAATGACAACCTTGACATTCTGCATCCTCTCTACTATTTCCATATTTCCAAATGTGATTCACACACATAGGGTAACCGTGGGGATGACACAAGAGGATAGTCCCAAGACAAGAGAGAGAATGAAGGAAGTGATGAAGAAGGAAGGAGGGAATGAGGATGAAAAAGATAAAGAATGCATACTATAGGAAGAATACGAGTTTGGAGTATTGCACAGGGGAAGGAGGTACAAGAGGAGAAAGATTGGGCTTGAGAAAGGAGATTCACGTAGTGAGCTAGAGGGGAGAGGAACTTTTGAAATAATCCAAATTGTGGATATTAAAACACATAAGAGAAGAGGAATATTAGTTCTAGTACAATCCTATACTAGAGGATCCATTAAGACCTACTCAAAAATCCTCATGGTTTTAATCCATGACCCTACAAGGCCACCACAATTGGAAATAACGGCTTGAAGACTTATCAAAGGACTAGTTAGAAAGGGAGGACATAGTAGTAGAAATCAGAGTAGTGGAAGCAATGCGTAGAGTTAGAGCCAATCAACATCTCTAAGAGGAGGGAGTACACAAATAAATATGGCATGGGTAGACAACACCCCTAGGTTGCATTATTTCCATGGATTTGGGTCATAGGACCTAGAACAATATGTGTTTGTCTGCGAGACAATATGGGTTGCTAATAATGTTTAGGATGAGGCTATGAATATTGTGCAATTGGAAACAACATTTAGAGTTTGTTCTCTTATTGTTGGCACAAAGGCATCTGTGTGGTTCAACACTACAACAATGCACCAACAAAACCTCACTACCGCCCAACACTCTACAAAGCAGTATGAAGTCTCTTCACCCGAGGTAGAGGTAGGGTTGGTTGCAAGACTTATGTGTATACAACCTTAGATGGGACATGTATCTATGATTATAATACTAGAAATCACTTAGCATAGATTATTCCTCAATATTCAACCCTTTAAGTGATACTTTTCACGTATAGCACAGCATCGCAGTACATACTTAGATCTAAGATAATCCAACACTTAGCCACAAATAGTAGATTAGATTTGGTAGATCAAGCACTAATCATCTTACATACCAGATCTAACATTAATTCATATCTCAAGAAAAGAATAAATAGATCTATCTAAACACATCAAAGCACTTAGCAAAGGAAGAGACAAACACATTAGGTCGAGGCACGAACATCAACACACGATTTACATGGTTCACCCCACCGGGCTATGTCCACAAAGTCTTCTTCTTATTAGCTTCAATCAATCAAAGTTACAACACAGAGCCATAAAATCCCTCTTCGCATAGGACGTAAGATTTCCATGCAAATTAAGTTAGATTCTTCTTCCTTGCATTACAACACGTTGCTTTCTATAGCAACCTCACAAGAACTTGCACTTAGCCTTTGTAAGCCTTACACAGCTTGCACAGAGCACTTTATTCAACATCACATAGATGCACTACCAATTGCACTAAGCACTCATATATACTACTTGTTACATTACCTATCCTTCTATTTATACATTACAAAAGTGGGCCTAAGCATGGCTAAACCCATCGGCGGACATCCCTTTCCCATTACATTAACCTTAAACCCTAAAACGCCCAAGTGGACCTAGATCTTGTATCTTTGCTTCTCATTGTGCTCCATCTTTGATAGGGTGTCCAAGTCCAAAACGGTCAAATATGACCAAGTGTTCTCAAAACATGGTCATACAACAGTTCTCAACACTGACATGCGACTCATCCCAAGTCACTTTGGTCTCGGGTAAATTTGCTCTAAAGGTATCGAGCTTGATCAAGTCGCTTCAACTTGTCTCTGTATACTTCTTGCTCGAATTCCCGAACAAATCACCGGCCCCGATAGGTCCTTCTTAGTTGTTGCTCGGACCGTAACAACTACTTTGTTCTAGTAGTGTTTATGATAAATTGTGAGTGCGACACATACTAATATCTCCTGTGATCCACTGATCTAGAACAAACGCGACGTATCACTTTTCCCTAAATCTAAATATTGAATGGAACTAAGAGAATGGATGGAGTACATACCTGTGAACGCCTTAATCGTTGTTCCTGTTTCCACCATGCTCATGCTGTTCCAATCACAACACAAACCAATCACAACAAAAGCATTAATCTATTCAATATTTGGGCCCATACATGTGATCAAGGAATCATGCAACAAGATGACATCATCATTATGGAAAGGACATATTCATGCATTGCATTAACCTAAAGAGAAATATACAACCGGTTCTCTGATTCTCAGATCTCCCTTTCTCGATGGCTCCTAGCTTTGACACACACACTTGCTCAAGCACGAAGAAGTTGAAACACATATGATGACCTTGTCGTTGTTTTTGTCGGGCCAGAAGCTCAATCCTTCACACGCCTGCACAAGTTCTATAATCAATCTCTTGCTTCTTCTAACTTCTCACTTCTATCTCTTTTCCATGAGCAATCTCCCTCAATATATAGGAGAAGATTGATTAGTTGTTTTGGATAGGGAAATAACTTCAAGATATCTGAAAGTCAGTATTTTTCCAACCTTTCGAACTCCAACTCACCCTTTCTAGAAGATTCCTTCAGAAGGATCGAGAACTTGTCATTTTCCTTGTTTATAAACAAGTTCAAGACCTCGCCTTGAACACAAGTATGAAGTTCGCAGCCTAGATGAGGTATACTATGGGAATGAAGATCTCAGAGAGTATATATGCAGTATGTGGACTATTTTCAAAATATGATTCTTGAGAAAATGACAAGTGTAACCTCTTTCTGGAAATTGTTCTTCACGAAGAGTTTGATCTTCCATTATCATGACATGATCATAATATCATCTCGATAACCAAAAATGTGGATAACAAGTAGTGTTCCTTGGCCTCCAATTTCTTCAAACAATAGGTAGGTCGCCTCTTGCCTCGGCTGGAGTTTCTAGGTGACTTCCATCAATCTGTTTTGCATGGTAAGAATGAGTTGTTGGGTGCTGCATTGTTCCTAGATCTCTTCATCCTCTTGATGAGTGACATGAGCTTGAGTTGCGCATGTACTATATCAGCGTGCTTCTTTTCTTCCTGGATTTGGGACTTCAGTTTCTTCACCTCCGGCTCCTCGTGATAGTTGTTCATATATCTCGCTGCGGATTCTTCTACTCTTTAGTCAAGCATATCAGAAGCAAGTGTTTTAATCCTTCACTTCACTCGGAAAGCATTCAATTTCACCGGTCGCACACTTTTTGTGGGGTCTGTGGTATGGTCTCAAGCTCTAATTCCATGAACCTTTGTTGAAGTTGTCAATAACTTTAGCCAACTTCATCACTTGGTGCTCCATGGGCTCTTCAGCCTTCTTCATAATCCTACTATAGAGAATGATCCGCTGACCTTCTTCAATTCCTATCTTCTTTGCAAGCAGCTGCTCTTTCTCTTTTTTGGATCTTCGCTCTGTTTTCTTCAAATTTTTCTTGGAGAGCTTTCTTCTTTTGTTGAGTGGCTTGGCATTGTTCAATAATTTTCTCCTGCTTTTAGGGGCGGTGCTTGCATCTTTTCTTTCCCCGGAAAGCATGTCAAAGTCATACTTCGACTGTATTAGCAATCTTGCGGAGCTGAACTGTTTCATCTCCCACTTTTGTTGTTACTTTTGGTAGAGGTGTAGTAGAGATTGTTCGGCTAGACTAGAGTGCTTGTTGAACTCCTTGGAGGGCGACATCTCAATTTGCTATTTTTTCCTTCTTCACCTCATTCTTATCTATGATTTCCTTTGAAGAATCATTGACTACTGCAACAATGAAATCAAAGTCATCCAACGCAGGAGGGAAGTTCACATCTTAGTTACAAGGGTTCTTAGTTTCTTTCTGGAAGAATATTTCGCATGAGACCTTCCTTTCTCTCGGACGAGTCTTCACCCTAGGCTTGCAGTACTTCAACTCTTCTATTGTTCAGCCAGACCTCTTCTTCACCTTCTTTATCCTGTGTAATGGAAGTCGTCTCTTACAGATAGGTCGTTAACATCCTAGACTTCTTCGCATTCTTCTTCATCGCCTTTGCTTTCTTTATCTTTAATCAGTCCATGTATCCCCGCATCAGCTCGGAGGCTATCGTGATGCCGCATATTTCTAATGCATTTTTCTAAACAAGGAGGTCCACCACCATTCCTTGGTGATCTCTTCCGTGTCTTCTTTCATCTTATAATAGGAATGAAGTTGTTCCTTTTGATCATCAGTGCATGGGGTTAGGTATAAAAGGGCGGCCCTGCGGCTAAACTTTATCGTAGGTTGGAATTCTATAAATTTTTATGCATGGTTCTCTCTTTATGGATGCTTTCAATTGGTTATATTACATGTGGAAAATGACATTCGATTTCCATTACTTGCTCATGTCATTTGAGTACCATAATGTATTGGACTTCGTGGCTATCGGGTTCAAAGGGGTCAGGGTCTGGGAAGGTTGTGCCTTCTAGTAGCCTCCCATGCAACAAAAGCAATCGCATCGTGAGCCGCCTAAAATGGAATTCATGCCCCCTCGGACCGGGCTTATTCCATACCAAATTTGATCTACCCGTGTAGTTTGCTCCCAGCCTATCCTCAGTCCCTCCCTGCATTTTCCCGGTGAGGTCAACTACAAATCCGCATATACTTGTGTTGGTTTTCCATTATTTCATACCAACTTCCCCTTCCCTGCGATTAGTTGGCATGCGAGGTGCACTGCACCACTTTCAATAGAAGATACCTTGTATCCTCTTGCACCTTTATCAACATCGACATAGGCTTCTTTGATCTTCTGCGCAAGAGCATGGTCTGCGGTCTTTCTAGGATAATACTCATGGGGATCAGGGCCCTGCATGCTAAGCATGGTGATCCTATTGATCAGCATCGGATCAACAGTTATACGATGGTCTAACCATAGGTATCCTCGATGGTAACTTGCTAGCAATAATTTTACACAAGAATTCATCTCCTGGTGTCTGTTGAAGTGCAGTATTTTCATAATGTTGAGAAAAGTAGACTGTGCGAGGTTCATTGTCCATTGCTGAGGGATGAGATTTGAATTCTTTCCCTTAGGTCTCGTCAAGTACTTATATGGGGTGAGCATGATGTAAACTTTACGGTCCCCCAGGTTGAAGTCACAAAACTTCAACGATGTAACCTTGTCTTGATCTATGCAGTAGGTGCATACTCCTTTCGGTAGATATGCAGTGACTAGGGTGTATTCAAAGTCTCTAGGGACACTATCCCTGTTAATCTCACTACTAAGAGGGGGTATGTAAGCTAGTAGGATGGATGGCACTAACTTCATGTTGGATATGTTTTCCTTATGCTTAGTCCTTCTCTCTACACTGACTTGAGATGTTCTTGCTCGAGCAGTCAACGGGGGGGTTTGCACTCCTCTCTTCGATGATGCTTGGACTCCGGTGGACATTCTTATTTCCGACATGACTCTCTTAGTCATTAAATCGAGAAGGACCTCTATGATGGTTTCCTCAAGTGTGGTGAGCTCGTTGGACATACGCACTTGAGAAAGATAATCGGGGTCACGATGATCTCAAAATATTGCACTAGGATGAATAATCTGCTTGCAACATGATCATTTTAGACAATCACTAGTTCTACGGGCTTTGACTTTTTAGTTGGAAAAAGTGTTCTTTGGGCATGACACAACGAGCTAAATAGGAAATTCGTCAACAGTCTACTTGCAATAGGTATGAAGCTTCCATGAATGTTGATCCATAGATTATGGCATGGTCTAATGGTCTAGTGGTGATCCTTTAATGCTTTTCTATCCGTTCGGGGTGGAAGTCGAACGGGTATATCGTTCCAACGACTATATTGCTTCTCCATGGTGAAGTGTCATATGTCGTTGTTCTGATATCCCAACGAAGTTCAATTCCCATGATTTTTCCTTCTGCGAAGTTTCCTATGAAATCTTCTACAACTTGGCTCTCTTATTACTTAGCTTCCTAGCCTTCTTCCTAGTGAGCTTTGTCTTGGTCATCCTTTTTCCATCCCGATTCTTATCTTCTCTCGACATAGTCACTTCGCAATGCTGAGATTCTTTCTTCAGATCCAAGGGTAATACTCCTTCATCATATGGATTAGGTATTTAGGTCTTTTGTGGTTCCTCTAATGCTCTTATAGCTTCGACATCCAAGTCCCTGGTGTTCAATAGTTTATATCTGTTCTCTTGTTCTTCCATCAAGTAGGCGATCCTTCTAGTCATAAATTTCATGAGTTCTTGCTTCTTCTGTTCTAGGGCTTCCTTTTCTTCTTTTCTCTAGATCTGGTCTTTTTCAATCGAGATCTTGCCTAACAAATATAGAAATGGGGCATGGTCCTCAATAAATTTAATAACTTCGAATTCTTCCTCTGTCGAAGCTCCATAGGTAGTCATAGCTATCTGGGTAATCCTACCACATAGGGTTACCATTTTTCCTTTAAACAACCCTATTTTTCCTAGTGAAGGAACCATAGCAGGCCTTCCTAGGGTTTCCCAAGTACTTTCTGTCATAATGTTCATCCGTGTTCCGTCATCCAGAGCACAGTCAATGTCGAAGTATCCTATTCTTACTTTGATTTTCTCCTTTTCTTTGAAGATCTCTGACAAACTAGCATCTTTATGTTCATCCAGGGTTTCTTTCATTTTTAGTAACATAATCTATGATTCTTTCTGGGGTTATTTTATAATCTTAGTCTCTTGATCTCCTTTTGATTTTTCTTGCTCCATATTCATCTTTTCCAGTCTAGCAATCATTCTAGGGAAATCTAGTACTTCATGGTCCATAGCCTTACAATAGAGGCAACTAGGGTTTCTTCCAGGGCATTCCTTAGAAAGATGTCTTGGTCTTCTGCAACTGTAACAAAGATTTAATCCTCTCTTTCTCTTCAATGATCCTCAACTTTTCTTGTACTGCTTGCTAGGGTCATAATGGCTAGCTTGCAAAAATTTATTTCTAGGATCCTACATCCATTGGTTAGCCCAAAAATTCTTTCTAT
This sequence comes from Picea sitchensis, assembly GCA_010110895.2. NCBI lineage: Eukaryota > Viridiplantae > Streptophyta > Pinopsida > Pinales > Pinaceae > Picea > Picea sitchensis. The sequence goes on along the minus strand of SNQJ01S0013307.1, from coordinate 39,266 downwards.
GCATAGGTATAACATATATTTCATTATTCTTATCAGATCTATTCATATCAAATGTTCTTTCATCTAACAATGCCCTAGTTTTAAAGCTAGGACAAAATATATCAAGCATATCTAAATCCATACTTTAGAAACAAAAAATTTCACTTCTTTTACTTCTACAGGGCACAAAGCTTCCAGATCTAAGAACTTTTAACTATTCTTATCTTTATCAGAGCACAAAGCTTACAACTATGACTTATTTTATTCAGTATCAAACTCTTTTCTTGTAGATCTAACTTCTTTCCTTCATATCTATCATTTCTTCTTCAACACAGATATTTTCAAATCAAGTGGATCACTAGCACTAGGTAATAGATCCACGCTCAGAGCTTTCACGATTTCTGGATGAATCATTGCGCAAAGATTCTTCTTATCAGTTCCTAGCAATCACAGTTTCAGGTCTCGGCAACGAAACCATTTGTTGGCATAGGGGAAGACCTAGGGTTAAATGCTACAATAGCACACCAAAAAAACCCTAACTACTGGCCTTTTCGACAACACCTGTGAATCAGATGAAGTCTCACCTGAGGTAGAGGTAGGGGTGGTTGCAATACTTAGGTGTCTGCAACCTTAGCTGGGACATAGATCTGTGATTATAACACTTAGAAATCACTTAGCATAGATTATTCATCAATATTCAACCCTTATGATACTTCGCAGATAGCACATAACATCATAGTATGTACTTAGATCTAAGATAATTCAACACTTAGCCACAACAAGATAGATTAGATTGGACAGATCAAGCACTAAGCATCTTAGATACCAGATATAACATTCATTCATATCTCAGAAGCACAAAGCATAAATAGATCTATCTAAACACATCAAAGCACTTAGCAAAGGAAGAGACAAACACATTAGGTCGAGGCACAAAGAACAACACACAGATTTACCATGCTTCACCCCCACCCTAGGGCTATGTCCACAAAGTCTTCTTCTTTATTAGCTTCAGTTAATCAGGTTACAACACAGAGTCATCCAAATCCCTCTTCGCATAGGATAGAATATCTGCGCATCTCGCTAGATCCTTATTTCTTGTGTTACAACACTTATCTTTCTATATAAATCTCATAGTAACTTGCACTTATCCTTGCAAGACTTACACAGTTCACACAGACCACTTATTCAACATCCCATAGATGCACTACCAATTGCACTAAGCAATCATATCTACTACTTATTACATTGCCTATCCTTCTATTTATACATTACAAAAGTGGGCCTAAGTGTGGATAAACCCACGAGCCAACATCCCTTTCCCATTACATTAACCCAAAACCCTAAAAGGGCCCAAAAGTGGACTAAGATCCTGTGATCTCTACTTTGTCTGGCACTCCATATTTGACAGGCTGTTGAAGTCCAAAAACGGTCAAATATGACCAAGTGTTCCTCAAAACTTGGTCGAGGGCCAACACTTGTCTAGTACATGAAGCTGCATAGTACCATGCCTATAGGACAGGTGAGGACATTGGTATAGATAAGACAAGCATTGCTAAAAGAGTTTACAAAGGAAAATTTGGAGTCGTGGTACATTACATAACTAAAGGAGATTAAATAGGAGAAAATAGAGTCGATTTGGGACTTCAATCAAAGGTTCAAGGACCTTTTGGGTAGGATGAATTTCTAGATCCCCCATAAAAAACATCAAGAATGGTTTATTGCAGGACTTCTACCACACATTCACAGGCCATTGATTCAATAGAAGATTGCATCATAGGCCGAGGCTATGGAAATTGCAATGAAATTGGAATCACCCCCTATAGGAGATAGTGGAGGGATGACACAGGTTCATTCACAGTTGGTTGCATTAAAAATTCAGTTGGAATAACTTACAAAAGGGAATGGGAAATAAGAATAAGTCTAGTGTACTGAGTGTAGGATTGAAGGCCATCACAAGGACAAATGCCTAGAATTCATGCAGTATTTGGAAACTGGGGCGTCAAATCCATTACTAGGATGAGGGTATTACAAGATATATAAGAAATGGGGACATTATCCAACTGAGTTTCCATTACTTCAGAAGTATCAGAGTACACCAAGGAACTTGTTTTGTAATTTTTGCAGGTCATTTAGAAATGAAGAGAAGGATTGTTGCACATTCAATTTGATGAGGGAGAATACTTCATATATGTACAAGATTTAGGGGGAGAATACTACAATAGACATAGGTGGTCAGAAATATAATAATTAGAGAGGATTTACTCTAGGCAACAAAGGAAATTTTGGTAGTGGTTGAGGCAAAGGAGGAAGAGGATCGATGATATGTTATAATTGTAATCAACCAGGGCACTTAGCTCACTACTTCCAAAATCCATGTACAATGTGCACATGATGTAGATAAATATACCATGTGACAAAATATTTTCCTCAACTAGTTGCGAAATGACACACCAGAAGGAACCAAAACTAGAATCCAAATTAGAATGTGGAGAAAATATTACTTGAAGAATGCAATGAAGGGACAAGAATAACAATTATTATGCTCGAAGGAGCTAGAACAGGATCTGATATGATGAATGAAGGGAAGCAGGATGAGAAATGGTTAAGGAAGTCAGTAGGACCCATGCCAACCTTTAATCATAGGTAAGAAAATGAGACATATCAAAGGGAAATAAAAGAGGTACTATCATATAGTTGGTCTAGATTGATGGAAAGTTGGATAGTTGGTTTTCATTGATGCTAACCCTTGGAGAGTGATTTTGTATATTTATGTCAAGCCTTAGATATTTATGTCAACCTTTGGGTATGTCCGGTAGCACATTCGGGTAGCTCTAGATGTGTTGGTAAGGAACCCAAGTTTGGTTGAGGAATAATGTAATGAAGATCAATGTATATGTAGGTAATACTATTCTTGATGGACAATACATCTCATGCAATTTATGAAGATATGTGTAATGCAAAATAACTCATCACGGTTAGAGAGTTATGGCCTTGTGAAGTTGTAGAACCCTCATGAGTTATATGGAAGCCCCTAGAAGGTCAATGAAGTCAAATTATTCTAGAAACTCCTAGAAGAAGTTGACTAGTCAAAGTGGGTGAAATTAGGAGTTAAGCATGGGTATAGTTTTTGCATTAAGAAAATAATCAAGAAATATTAGTTGCAACAAGAAGTTGTGAGTTTGGTAATTATGGTAAAGTAATTGTGATGAGAAGATTGAACAGGAAAAGTGGTTGACCAAGAAATAAATTAAATAAGAAAGTGGTTGCAACAAGAAGTTGTGGCTAAAGAGAAATTATTTAAATAATAAAGTATTCAAAGTAATTGCAAAGAGAAATTATTTAGATAATAAAGTGGTTGCAAAATAAATTAATTAAATAATAAAGTTAGTTGCAATTAAAAGTGGAGAAATTACTATTTGTGGTAAAGTGGTTAAGTTAAGTGGACACAGGTTGAATAGTCAATGTGGACAACGTGGTTAAGTGGACAAAAGTGGGTTAATGGGTTAATCCTAGAAGATGGAGAAAGGGGTAAAGTTGTTGCAAGGAAACTTATAGAGGAAGACATGAAGAGTATAACACAAAGGAAAAACCTTTCTCATGTGTCTCTATTAAACTTCATTGAATATAATCTGTGAAAGGTTTTTCGATAGGTAATATTGATAGATCAAATTTGTGACAAAAAAATCGCGGAAGAAAAAGTACGGTAGAAAAATCCTGGAAAAAAATTCATGACAGACAAATTGTGGAAGAAAATTCGTAGCAGAAAAATCACAGCAAAAAAATCACAACAACAAAACCATGGCAACAGAATCACGACAGAAGAATTGAGGCAGCAAAATTGTGGCAACAGAACCACGACAACAACATGGTTGGAGTCTATTTATGAGAGAGATGGCACATATTGTTTGAGGTATGTTTTGTGATCTAGCATTTATCTCTTGAGATGGTATTTTCTATTTAGTATTGTTGCATATAAAATATTTTTTGAGGGATACGGTTCATATTTGGTTGTTGGTATCTGTCATATGGATATTGGTATTTTGGTTGTTATGTGTTTCTGAATTTGTTGGTTTAGTTTGAGGCTTCTTATCAATAAGGGTTTGATGTGTTCTCCATGTGAGGTTTTATTACACATGATTATGATTGTATGAACATGTGTGGAAAATTAATATAGAGACATAGATTCACATGGTTTGAGTGATATTCTTGTGATATTGGGTATAAGATCTATGTTATCATATCTGATCTATCGAGGATATTATTGGTACAAGTTGTTGGTATATGTTGGTACATGTTATTGGTACAGGTTGATTACAGGTTATTGGTACAGGTTTTAGAGTGATATATATCACAAGGATAGTGTGGCAGTGGTTTCATCATTTGACACTTGTATTTCAGGGCGGTTGGACAGGGAAAGGAAAGGGGTTTGTAGCCTCCTTTTGATTGGTGCCAAAGAATTAGGGAGATTGAACTTCCTTCACATTGGATCCTGAGAACTAGGTGGTTGTAGCCACCTTTCGATTGTAGCCAAAGAACCTAGGGGGTTGTAGCCTCCTTCTGGTTGGAGCCATAAAATTAGGCAGTTGGAGCTTCTTTCAGGTTAGATCATGAGAAACTAGGGAGTTGGAGCCTCCTTCTAGTTAGAGCTGGAGAATTGAATTTTGGTGCTTCCTTGAATGTAATTCTGGACATATAAGAAAAACATTATGTGGTTTTCTCCCACGTTGGGTTTCCACGTAAATATTGGTGTATTGTGTATTATGTGGATGTGTTTGTTATTGTTTATTATGCATTAATGGATGTTAATGTTTATGATACATTAATATATTGATGATGAATATATGAACATGGTAGAATAAGTAAAAAGAATATACATTATGGTTTAAAGGATTAATAAGTGGTATACTTCCTCATTATTGATTCACCCCCCTCTCAGTAATCCAACAATTGGTATCAGAGTAGGTTTCTTTAGGAAATAGTTTAACCATTAGAAGGAGATCATGGAATACATTGAGAATGGAGTACCAATTTTTGATGGTCAGAGTGGTCTAGAGTATGAGATATGGAGCGGAAGGATGAAATTATTTTTACAAGAATAGCAGTATGCTATTTGGAAATCAATTGTTACAGGATATGATAGTTCAAAAAGGGAAAAGACTACAACAAAGAAGGAACTGAAACAAAATAAAAAAATTGCAATGGATTTCATTTTGGAAGGACTATATGATTTAGTAAAGGACAAAGTGGGTAAATGTTCATCAACTAAAGAACTTTTGGATAAGTTACATAATATATATTATTCACCCATCACAGAGTCAGAGAATGAAAAAGAATATGTAGGTATAGAACAAGAGGAAATATGCTCATCATGTTAGACAGATTAAGAAGAATAAGAGTACGAAATCAACAGAAGTATGTTTTTCTTCTTTAAATTTGGAAAATGAGGACATCTTGAATTTGAATGCCTTTATTTGAAAACTGAAAGTGATGAGACATAAAATCGCAATGAAGTAGTATACAATCAATGAGGAAGATAAATTGAAGAATAAATCATCACCTTGAAGATCCAACTTGAAGAAGAAATAAGAACAAAAGAAGTAATGAAGATCTAGATGAAGAAGAAAGAAGAGGACTATGAGAAGCTTGAAGAATAAGTTGTTATGTTAAGAGTAAAAGTTGTCAAGCTCAGCAAAAACATTGAAGAAAAATCCACATTATTATTAAAGATAGTTGAAGAGAAATACCACAGGTCATTGAAAGGGAAAAGTGAAGAGAAGCATAACAGTTATGCAAAAGTCATCAAAGGATATATAAAGAAGGAAGAATGGAAGCCCCTAAATAAGAATATTCCAAAAGGATAGAAGACTCAAGAAGAAGACTACAAAAGAGATGGACATCAAAGAAGACCTTCCACCTTCAGACAACCAAAAAGATTCACTCATAATGAAGGAGTCAATAGAAAAGAATATCATTATCAACCAAAGCATGATTTCAGAAGGACTATATCGCAGAGAAGATCATCCACTCCTAGGTATGTAAATTTATTTTATGGTCATTGTTTTTATTGTACTAAATTTGGACATAAGGTTGCAGATTGCAGGGATTATGAAAGAAATGTTCAAACAAGAAATGTTTATGTGGCCCCTCAAAATATTGAATGCTACAAATTCCACAACTATGGTCATATAGCCCGGAATTGTAGAAGCATAACAATTCCATCCATGAAGAAAGAAACCAATATTAGATACACCAATATTTGGAAAAGAAAATAAAAAGAAGAAAAAAATGTGAATATAGAGTTGGTCCTAGAAATCGCAAGACATACAATAGTTCGAGAAAAGTAAGTGAAAGAAGAACATACTCCATAAATTACGAGACTTGCCATAGTTCGAGAAAGACAAGGAAATCAAGAAAAATAAGAACATGTTTCAAGAACCATATTGTCAGAGTATGCAACAGAGAAATATCATAATAAAGAGCAGGTAAATAAAGAGAAGGTCCCACAAATCGAAGGATTTGCAGTAGTATGAGAAAGAAAAGAAGATCAAATTTGAGAGATTGTACTTTCAGGAATTGTAGTGCAAGATGAATCCACAGATAGAAAGAAAGAATTCAGAGTTCAAAGAGATGTTGATTCTACCAATGAGGATGATGACTACATCAGAAAGGTATTTTTCTGAGCCATCTGACTTGGATACTCCTAGGTAATATGAATATTATATAGGGGATTCTATGCAGTAGTTGAGGCATATCAGAGAACCATCTTTCGAGCAACTTACAGGGTTTGAGTAGATAGACTCCAAAAAGTCAGTTAGAAGAAGTTCAATATGATATATTGATTAGTTGAAGAAGTTAAATAGAAAGAAGTCTATGATTGTATTCAGATAAAGATAACGTCAACACAGGTTCTTCCATATATACCGATTTTGTATTATAGATATAGAATACCAATGGTCACATTTGACATTTGATGATTAGTTGCAACAATGAAGAATTCATAATAGTACATTTACAAATGGGTCACCATTGTGGACAATTGAGTAGAAGAGTAATGGAAAATATGGACAAACATGGATTTGTAAGAACACTTAGCATGTTTGAGAAATATATGAAAATGGATGAAATAATGGATTGAGAGACTAGTTCATAGATTGGTTCAGAGATAAAGAAACATTATCATAATGGATGATAATGAGATATGAATATTTGAATGCTTATTCTTGACTTTTTTTCATATATGTCAGTTGATTACATGAGGAATAACCAATGGAAAAAAATGGAAAAAGGAAGCAAGTATAAGAATCCCTACATGTCATATACACAACATCTTGTAGAGAAGTCAAGGGAGAGAAACAAAATTAGGAAGACAGGTAGAAATATAACTCATAGAAGTTGTCAAATAGAGAGGTAATAATAGAGGCATGATTCCAGGAGGATATATTTCTCATATGCATGGATAAAGAGTTATATTCTTGGAGAGAGAGCACAAAGGCATGATCCTAGGGGGAGATATGGTCACAAGGGAAGCATGAGAGATATGACTTCACTGTTGCATCAGAGTGAAACAATTTTTCAAAGGGGAATATATTATTTAGATGAAGGAATAGAGAGTAAACAAAGGCTTAGAAACATAGAGAAATATCAAATGCATTTAGACAAGGGGAGAAAACCTAAGGAGAGTTCAGTAAAGGGAAGCAAACCCAAGGAGAGATACACTTTTCCATTGATGTCAAAGGGGGAGAGATAGAAAAATTGATGAGGAGTATGAGCATGATTTTTCCCATGACTAAGTGTTTCCATCAATGTTGGTGTTGTCATCAATGTCAAAGGGGGGGATTGTTAGACAATTGGTCAAGATTGATGGACAGTTGGATAGCTGGTTGTCATTGATGTCAACCCTTGGAGAGTGATGTTCTAGATTGATGTCAACCCTTAGAGTTTTATGTCAACCTTTGAGCATGTCTGGTAGAACATTTGAGTATCTCTAGAGTTATGGGTAAGGAACCCAAGTTTTGTTAAGGAATACTGTAATGAAGATCAGTACATATGTAGGTAATACTATTCTATATGGATAGTATATGTCATGCCATTTCGGTGATATGTGTAACATCACATAACTCCTCATGGTTAGAGAGTTATGGCCTTGTGAAGTTGGATAAACCTCATGAGTTTTCTATAATCCCTTAGAAGGTCAAAGAAGTAAAATTATTCTAGAAACTCCTAGAAGAAGTTGACTAGTCAAAGTGGGTGAAACTAGGAGTTAAGCATGGGTATAGTTTTTGCATTAAGAAAATAATAAAAAATAAATTAGTTTCAACAAGAAGTTGTGAGTTTGGTAATTATGGTAAATTAATTGTCATGAGAAGATTGAATAGTCAAAATGATTGACCAAGAAATAAATTAAATAATAAAGTGGTTGAAACAAGAAGTTAATTAAGGGAAAATAAGTTATGAATTGTCTAATTATAGAAAATTTAGTTGCAACAAGAAGTTGTCAGTAAAGATAAATTATTTAAATAATAATGTAGTCAAAGTGGTTGCAAAGAGAAATTATTTAGATAATAAAGTGGTTGCAACAAGAAGTGGTGAGTTTACTATTTATGGATAATTCAAAGTGGTTGCAAAAGAAATTAATTAAATAATAAAGTTAGTTGCAACTAAAAGTGGAGAAATTACTATTTTTGCTAAAGTGGTTAAGTTAAGTGGAAAAAGGTTGAATAGTCAAAGTGGACAAAGTGGTTAATGTTGGGACCACATATTGTACCCTTACACTTATACTTTTTCTTTATTATTTTACCCTTCCTCCTGTTTTGACTTATACTATCATTTCATCTAATCATTCCGAGGTATACAACGTCATTTCTCATTACTTTTTATGCTTAATATTTATAATACTTTATTACTTTGAACCTAACCATTGATTAAGTGCAGAAGTGTCCATATTCTGAAAATAGTATTTGAGACAGATCTTGAAACCTCGGAAAGCACTTAAAGCCACCGTGGTGATCTTTGAAACGGTACTACGGATTGAAAGAAGAGGATGAGAACTGAGCTGGGGTCTGGTTCATGCAAATCACGAAACCTGGGCTGGAGTACTGGGTTGAGCAGTCTTGTGAGAGACCAGTGAGGAGCCATACGATCTTTGAAACAGACCTGACATTCTTGATCAAGGCGGAAACCTGATCAAAGGCATGATCACGTGACCAAAAGCAAGCCAGATGGTGCGATCTTGGCTGTCGGCCGACTATGAGAAGAAGGCATTACCTGTGCGTAACAGCAATGCCCTATCAGCTCTTGTATTAGCATCCGGTTGCATGAGAATAGGGCGCCCTATGCTGATTTAGAAAGAAAAACCGATTCGTAGGAACAGTTGCTGTAATGGCGTGAGTTGCATGATGGGATTTCCCTTTAAATCAAAGGGAAATCACCGACCGAGGGATCAATCTTTATGTACTAAGAGCCGAGCATGAGACGTGTTTAATTTCTCAATTTGTAATATGATATTTCCACAGATGAATAAAAGACTGCTTAGATAATTCGTCTTTCAGTTCGAGGAGGTCTTGTGAAGGTAGAGATTACTATTGCAGATTCATCCGTTAAGTGTGATTATTGGATTTTATATTTGTTTGGTGACTAATTCTTGTTTTCTTGTTTTTTGGATTTTGCGTGCTGAAACACTGACTCTGTCTTAGTTATTGAATGGAATTGTAATCTTTATGGCAATCTTGTGTGATGATTCTATGTTAGCGAGGTTTGATTAAAGATTCTGCAGACGAGGAAGAATTAAAATATCAAATCTTCTGTAGAATTCGTTCCTGCTTCGGTCGTGTTAGGCCAAGGTTTGGATAAAGGTTCCTGCTCAGACGGGGAGGAATCTAGCCAACCATCACGACCACGGTAGATCTCTTTCCCTGAGTTGTGTTAGCCGGAGAGATTTGGTTAAAGGTCCTGCTCGGTGCAACCGCTTGTCTGAAGAACTCCTTTTATCCTTGCAAGTGTGTTAGCGGAGATTTGGTTAAAAGTCACTTTCGGCCGAGGAAAGGCTACAACACCTTGTCGCTAGAATCCTCTTACCGCAAGTGTGATAGCCGGAGACGAAGTTAATAATTGTCCACCTTTCGGCCGAGGGAAGGGCGCAATATGTCTTCTGTAGATTCCTTACCTCTGCGTATTGTGTTAGTCGGGGTGGATTAAGGGTCCCGAGAAAGGGAAGGAACAAAACATCTCAACGTATTTTCGATTTAATCGGTAGGTTGAGATCCACGCTTAGAAGAAGAATCGGAACTACCCTGTTCTGCAATAAGATTTAGTCACAAAGTGTGTTAAGCAGTAAGGCCCAAAGTTTGCAGCAGGCGGGAAGGAACTGGAAGCTGTTCCTCATTAGATAGAGCTTTGTGTTTTCTGCATTATTGCTTTCATGAAGAGTATTGAAATGCGAGTCTCTGTTTGGTAAGGGTCCTGTTCTCACGATTGCGGATAGTTGTTCTCACCGGTACAGTATTTATTTTAAAATGTAATCGAGTTCGCCGAGATTGAACTATAAAATTGCAATAGGGAGATCTCTTTCGTGTGATACCGAGCTTGAGTTCATTTATTGAGTTAGATAGAATGATTTCTTTACTACAACACTAAGTGCTTTTTGGAATTGAGAATATATAGCTGCGCACTATCTTTAAGAACAAAATACTTCTCTGGGTTGATAATTTATATTTCACTTAGTTGTTTGAAGTGGTAAGCAATTATAGTGACAACATTTTAGTAGGTCTTGATAAACCTCGTTTGAGGCTGTTGTGATTTTTTGTTAAAAGATAGAAAGACCCCAAAACCACAAAAACAGGACACCAGCCTTCTGGGGAGGAAAGGAAAAGGAGGAAGAAAGACCTTCATTGGCGACATTACATCCAAACCGAATACGCTCAGCGACCAGATCTTCAAAAGAATTCCCGGCCTTCATTTCGACCATTTTGGAGCGGGAAAGAAGTTTGGAGTCCGAGCAGTTCAAAGCGGAAAAGGAAGTGTGAGGACGAACAAGTGCGGCCGAGGGGGCGGTGAGAAAATATGGATGAGTTTAATGACAGAGTGCATCATGAAGAACGGGTAGATCCTTAAGGAGAGGTAAATGATGAAATTCTTTTTCTACATGCAGGATTTCCTATTGGTGATTTCCTTTAGGAACAGCTCCCACGAAAAATGGCCCTCTTTCCGGCATTATAGAATTTAAGCGAATTTTGTCGCCGGAGGATCTTTGATGATTTTCTGTTTGAATTTGATATATTACGTAGAAGCTATGATTACACCTCTAATGCTGAGAAATTAAAGCTATTTCCATCAACATTAAAAGGAAATGCATTAAGGTGGTTATGAGCCTTGGAGAACACATAATCACATCATGCGACCAAATGAAGCACAAATTTCTGAACAAATACGGGACTCTGCAGAACAAGAGAAAAGAGGAGGAGTTATTCAAATGATGCAGAAAGAAGATGAGAATCTAGAGAGGGACTTTGTAGAGAGGCACAATGTCTGCAAAGATCCAGTCATCAGCGTAAGTAAGGACATCCTCAAAACCATTTTATTAAAAGGAGTAAGGGCTCTCGATATGTTTGGTATGCTTGGAGAAAAGGGGATATATCCAAGGAACCGTATGTTGTAATTGTCAACTTGTGCAAAGATGTTCAAGAGGAGCTGCAACGGATCAAATCGCGAGGGACACTACATTCTCTAGAATACAAAAATGTTAATGGAGACAACGAAAGTAGGATAGGCAATTGCTTGAAGACTTCAAGGCGAAATCTTGAGCTCTTTTTCTTCCGCGGATGGATACCGGATCGAAAAAAGCAAAGCGGTAAGCGTGCCCGTGCATCTTTTTGTCCTCAATCACGGTCGCTTTTAAAGAATGTCCATTGAATGGAAAACTATCTGCACCGCTGACAAAGACCATGATACCGGTATTCATCCATACAGGTATTAAAGCGGCAGTACAATAGCGGATGAGGGAAAGGCGAAGGTATCTACATGATGACTCCATGGAGACAATGCCATGACCCGCAGGGACAAGGTATGAACTCTAACATGCCATTTAATAGTTGAAATAATTATTCTGCTTATAATCAAGCAGGCTACCCCCTTCAATCGGATGCATTATGCTAGCAAATGAACTATCCACCTATACAACAAGCGTACCCATACTGACAAAATAACCCACCCTTTGTTGATCCCTCCTCCGGACCCCATGGCCTCCACAACAACAACGGTAACCCATCAAAATGATTGGAATCAAAGGTGGAGGACCATGAGCCTTTGAAAACCAATTGCCTCAACTCCCCATACCACTCTCCTTGCGGGCACTCCTCCAATTAACCAAGCAGTAAGACCCCAACTACCTGTACAACCTAACCCCAACCCAAATAATAAAAGGTATCGGTGCATTGATGTTTATAATCGACCCACACTTTCCCTCCTCCACATGATGCAATGACATACATCTTCGATGTGGGAGAGTAGTAGAATTCACCATAGCTGTGGCGATTACCTCCCACTTGACAAGAGGGCATGATGCACACGAAGAGGTACAATCATACTCCAACAATGCTGAAATAGCACCATTTCTTGAGCGTTTAACATTGACCAAAACACCTAAACTGCCGACCTTTAATCTCTTAGGGGAATGCAATTTATATGTAAAATTCCCCTTTCTGAAACTCTGCGATGTACCCATCTATGCCGGGGACAATGATGAGAGATGTCTGTATCAAAAAGCCCGGTAGAAAAAAACCAAGGACTATACGGTCCGTCATGGGAAGTCACATGCGCATTAATGGCAATTAAGACTCCGGTCAAATATGGCAATCACGGCCCACCCTCACGTCAGCATGCAAGTTGGCAAAACAATAATCCCTCGTGTCACAGTAGACCTTGGTGTGACCATAAATATCATGACTTTAGAAACCCTACAATTACTACAATTACAAGACAAAGTCCAGGAGAAATCCCGACTATTTTAGAGTTGGCTAATCGATCCACAACTAGACCAGAACGTGTCATTGAAGATCTCAGCATCTGTGGAATCTTGGAATTACCGGTCGATTTCCTGATCATTGCGGTAAAACAAGGCTGGGGCCCCACCCTCTAATTACAGGCCGGGCAGAGCGGTTAGCCACGGTGATGCTCATCGGTGTCGTCCGGAGATCAATGACAATCTCGAATAGTTTATGAAACAAAGCGGTACGACCCTCTATCCTCATGCACCCACGCCTAATAATGATAACCCTTGCACGGAATTAGGCGAGGATCCGACCACTCAACCTCTTCGACTATCGGACAAGCTCTAAATTACGGCTCCTTTGAGGATCAAATTATAAATAATTTTATTTGTGAGCAGATCTCATTACACGAAATGCATAAACAATTAGCTGCCGGTTATGGGTCGATAATCCAGAAAATCTTGATTTAGCAAACCCACCTCAAACGCCTAAAACCATCTTCTTCAAGAGCATCCCAATTGAAATCGAACTGGCAAAGCTAAATATAAACCCTCATTTGTGAAGATCTTTGAAACCACGGCGGTTAACAAAGTTATAGGGATAATAAGGAAACGTGCATGGGATTACAGACATGAAAGGAATTTCTCCCGAATTACGTACTCATCATATATATATATCAAGGAATAATGCCGACCCATTTTCCAACCCCAATGAAGAATGAACCCAAACTTAAGAGAAATCCTGAAGGATTTCTCTTAGGTTTGGGTTCATTCTTCGCTGGGGTTTATTTACCCTATATCAGAAAGTGAATGGGTGTCTCCATTAGTAATAGTTCACAAAAAGAGCGTAAAATGGAAGTGTGTAGTAGCCAGATTAAGGCTTTAAAACAAAACTACTCGGAAAGACCACTTCCCACTACCATTCATTTATCAAGTTCTAGATAATAGTCTCTATCGGTAAGAAATTCTTCTCTTTCTTGAATGGTTATGGAATTAAGGTATAATAAATTAAAATTGCACCTCAAGATCCAAGACAAACCACCTTCACCCGACCCAGCAGGGAACCCAGCACCTTCTGAAGTCCTCCCATTTTGGACTATGCAATGCTCCGACAACCTTTAGGAGGCGGTTTTAGGAATTGTGTCTACGATATGCTTAATGACTCTATGGAAATCTTTATGGATGACTTTACCCATATGGTGTTTCTTTTTAGGAAGCGTTGGATAACCTTGAAAAGGTACATAAAAGATGTATACAAGCACAAACTTTCCTTAAACCGCGGAAAAAGTGCCACATGATGATGACTGAAGTGATAGTGCTTGGCCATTTCATCATCTCAAAGGAATTGGGTAGACCCATCCAAAATAGAAGTCATTAAAGATCTTCCTATCTAAGATTAAGCAGGAGGTAGAAGCTTTTAGGACATGCTTGATACTATAGAATATTTATCAAAAACTTTTTCAAAATAGCCTCCCCACTGTTTGGCTTACTGATGAAAATCGTTAATTGGATTACTCAATGTGAAGAAGCATTCAAGACACTCTCAAGGAATTCAGGTAGACAAATCCAAAATACAAGTCATTAAGGACCTGATTGGACACTTCCCTTTCCACATATCCTCAGATCCTTGATACTGCTATAGGATTTGTTTTAGGACAAGAAGAAGATCACCTCCCTTATATATATGTTCATCGAAAAGAAAATGTCCCTGTTGGAACTTTCGATTATGGAGTCCATGAGAGAAGAGGAATTTCTAGCGATTATTTATGCAATTAACAAATTTAAGGACATTACATTGCGGCTATTCTACTTTAATCCCATATTGATCACTCAACCATCAAGTACTTAATGAATAAATACCTATTACAAATGCTAGAGTTACTAGATGGCTACTATTATTGCAGGAATTAGATATCACAATTGTAGATAGGCGGAAAAGAAAATGTAATTCTTGATTTCCTTTCTCGATTGTGGTCAATGATGATAACCCGATGGATGATTCTTTCCACGATGAATATTTATTTGCGGTTTTTGCTCACTCACCTTGGTATGCGAATATTGCTAACTATTTTAGTTAGGAAATTACCCATCCCACCCTATCCTAGAGAGAAAGAAAAGCATTGTTCATCAAAGTGCTTTCGGTATAGTTGGATAGGTGGGTACCTTTTATCTGAGGTGATCAAAGAGATCGAAGGTGTGTTAGAGAAGATGAGGTATATGACATATTGAAGCTTGTCATGATGGCCCTGTGGAGGGCATTTCGCGGACAAAGTGACATACAAAATTCTAAGGATGGGGGTACTATTGACGCTAAATCTTCAAAGATGCAAAGAAATATGTCAAGACTGTGATAAATTTTGCCAAGAGTAGGTCAACCTAATTATAGAGATGAATGCCATTAAACCCCCAGTGTGCTTGAACCATTTGACAGGATGGGCCTTAGATTTCATATGGGACCCATCAACCCTCCATCCAATCAAAGAAGCTTTACATATTGGTGCAATGCGGACTATACTTGACCAAATGGAGTGGAGGCCCAAGGCCTCCACAGAGAAACTGAAGAAGCGGTTATAAAATTCTTATTCACAGAAATATTCACCAGATTTGGAATGCCAAAGAGTTAGTTCTGGATGGGACATCGCTGCTCTTCTCATGGGTTCAAAGCCACTTTTCAGAAATATCATATTGATGAGAGAATATTACACCTTACCACCTCAAGCTAATGGGCCGGTGGAAAGTACAAATAAAGTTATCAAAGCCATTCTCACAAGCGGTGAAAGGAAAATAGAAAGGATTGGTCCAAGGCTCCTTGAAGCATTATGGGCCTCTAGAACTACCTGGAGAAATACTACGGATTTTCTCCCTATGAATTAGTTCTGGCGGAAAAAGTGTTGTCTTTCTATTGGAATTTGAAATAAAACCTAAGGGCGCTGGCGCAACCTTGATCTAGCCCGATGCACAAGCGGCCGGGTTCTTGGCCGACTTAATGAACTAGAAGAAAAGACTAGATGCCATTGACAGAGCCAGCTGTAATTCAGCGACAAAGGTCCTGATAATGACAAAAACTATCAAGACCAGCGGTTCGGAAAGGTGATTGGGCTCTCGCATCACGACTCGATTCAAAGAATTTCAGAGGAAGCTGCGCACAAGATGGTTATGACCTTACAAAATAGACACAGTCTTTCCCGATGGAGCGATGCGGCTCCTTTACAATTGATGAATCGGAACTTCCAGTTACTTGTCGATGGTCGTAGTCTTGCTTTGTACGAGCACACGTTTCCAAAGAGATTAAGGCTACATGCATGGCAGACGGTCATTTTCTTTTTATTAAGGGGGGTTTCTACCCCCGGTAATAATTAAATTCTTTTAGATTTTCCTTGAAATTATTAGATTAGGTTAGATTAGATTTTATATACTAATAATCACTATCAAGAAATGTCGTTCAGGGATCGGACCACGGGGAGAGACAGATTCTTCAAAGAAAACATGCTTTTACGATGATGCAACACCACTGCGCAGCACTATTTATCTCTCACGATCTTTTAACCATTGCGCCAGCACTATTGATCTCTCACGATGTGAAGCATTTTGTTCCAGGCTCTCCGTCTTTTAACGCCAATGAAGAACCTTTGGGGACTCTCTCCCTAATCAAGGAAACACCATTGATGCGGCATTTCTTTTCCCCATCCCAGAATACTCCGACCATACATTCCCCATCATTTCTTATTTCCGAAACAACTCCGTCCGGCATTTGTTTCGTTCTCCCTCCACATTGCTGAAACACAGCCTTCCATTCTTCCCTTGGATTCTTTGAAACAGATTTACTGACAAACCTTTAAAATCAACTTTCGATGCTGAAACTCCATTGTTCAGCATTCTTCATTTCTTTCATTCCCGCCATTTTCCATTATTTTTGTTGCTGAAACACATTCGCCAGCCAGCCTTCGTGCCTCTTTCACCTCCATCATCGGCCAATTCCGTCCAACAATTGTTTAGCCTCTTCTGAAACACCATTTGCCGACAACCCTTCATCATTCATCCATGATCTGAAACAAGCCGTTGACACTCTTGATTTTCTTAGATCTGAAACACCGGTTATGTTGATTATTCATAAACAGTGCCCGATCTCTCGTTGTTTGAAACACTTGTAGTCCATCATCATCCGTGCGGTATGCTCCCCAAGCGGTAGTTGAACGGCGGAGGCTGCGACATAATCAAAAAATCGGTAGTAGAAACGGTATCACCACGAACAAGCATCAAATGCGGTTATGGAACAAACCAAATGGTAAAGAGGAGAACATGTAAATATAATGTAATTCATTTAGACTGCAGTAAATGAGAAAGATGCTAACCCATCAACCACTTAAGTATCATTATTACTAACCGTACTTAACGGGAAGGGAACTACAAGTCTAATCAATAATATCATCATTCCCTCAGGCTTTATCGCCGCCATTTCTATTACCTCCTACGCATATACCCACCACTCCTGCACAAAAACCCTCAAGGAAACCTACCCTGCGTCAGAGCTGATACAACTTCGTAAAACATCCTTCAAACTTAATAGCCATGGGAGGGACGCCATTCATAGAACGCCACCGCGGCATTGCTTGAACATTATAAACGGTATATCCGGATTTTTAGTAAGCAGGTTTGCTCCATTACTTCAGAAGGCTCAAGGATACAATGAACCACGGGTACTACAGTTCGCTAGAAATATCCAAGAAGATCATTCCATTCGTTGCGGTGTCGATATCGATGTGAGCAAGGCGTGGCTGCTGATTTGAACCTCCCATGGGCCGGCGCAGAGCCGATTCGGTAGGAAACACATCATTGGCGTCAATACCCGACCGAGAATTTCTTAGGGATGGAAAAGAAAATCAAACTAAAAGGAAGAGGGTTCAACTCAGCTCACTACCAACCAGGTAGTAGGAGGTAGCCAGCTTTATAAAGCATTACGGCCTGCGGTGTGCAGAATCGTGTATCAGCTTGAATTTCTCTTGCTTTCTCATCTAAGACATCGGAGACGGGTTAATGAAACCATTCTTTCTTTGGTACGTCAAGAACATAGCACACTATTGTGAAGCCAGACGGGATCCAAACCAATCATTTACCCACCATCGACTGGTCCAAGTACTCATCAAGAGAGGTTTTGAGCAGAATCATCCACCCATAGACCACATTGCCCGGTGGAAATACAGGGTTCCCGCTGAGCAGTACGACAGCAAACCCCACCGATTCTCCCATTGACCCCCACAATTAGCCAATACGACCAATCAGTCCCTCTACCATACCGGAATCCTCGCGTGTCGCACCAGAGTCTTCCATTTTTGCCCTTCATATCATAATTGAATATTCTGAACCTGAAAATATTCCTTGTCCTATCGTCGAGGAGAAACCCCCAGAAAGCGACCCCGGATTGCATCCTTTCCACATCCGAGAGACGCGAGCAATACTCAATGAGACCACCATGGATGACCACTACCCTAGACACTCCACCAATTTGACTAACACCCCGTCCACCTCTAGATTTCCCAATCCCGGGATCTTTGCTTCTTTCGATTATGGGCGCTGCAGCACAAGAACCAGACACCCCACAAGCTGTAATACCATCTGTCTCACATAGGGTTGTTGAAACACAAGAACCGGTTACCCATTTCGATTGGCTGAAACACAAGAACCGACCATAACTGTCAGGCGGAAACAGGCGATACCGGTGAACCTGAAGAACCGGTAGCGGAATTGAAATAGAATTACGAGTTGGGCGTGAGACCTCATTTGTTTTCAATAAAGAAATTGAAACACAATCGACTATCATCGATCATTTGAAACACCAGAACCGATGATATTGAGAATGAATTACAAGAGTTGGAAACCAGGATCTTGTAGTGGTGAAAACACAGAACCAATAGCGATTTTGAAATTGAAGAGTGAGACTCGACATCTTTGTAACATCACCTTCAGTGAGTAACATGGCTGAAAAACCAACCACCAGTCGATGTTTGGAAACACAGAACCACCCAGCGATTATGGGAATTGACATACATGATCGAGGAAGTTGAAAATCTTTGCAACCGATGGCAATTTTGAGAACCGACCAACCCGGATCTGAGATATTCACATTGAAAATCAGAAATTAGAAGTTGAGGGTGCTTTGAGACATTACTCTCCTACATGGTGAAACCACAGGCATCGGAGACCATTTCGTAAAATTTTGCTCACAAGAACCGGCTAAGGGAGATGATGGTAATAACACAAGACAGTCATCTCTAAATCCAAACCAACAATGGCGATGTCTTGGAAGAAAATGAGTTTTAAAGTCTCAACTGGAAAACTATCAGCAAGAATTGACCGGAGCAAGGGAGGCATATGAGAAAGAATTAAGTGATGCGTCTGGAACGAACGGCAATCCTGGCAGAACGAACCACGGAAAGCATATGCAAGGAATACATATGTGCTACCCGATGTGGAGATATTTATTATCAGGCGGGATATAAGATAGCTCAAGTTTCGGTACCAGGAGTAGCACCCATTCCTTCTCCTTTTTGAAGTCAAACCTTTCGCGTAACCACGAACCAGCCGGGCCTTATGAAATCAGGCGAATTTCTTTGTAACACAAAGAACGGCCGGGCTCCTCGGGATCAAAGAAAGCTCCCCTTATGCAGCCAATAAAGGTAGTTGCAAACGTGCCCATGGAGAGTCACCTCCCGTCGAGGCACTCCCTCCACTTTTAGGAGCAGTCCACCCAAACCTGCACGAGTCCCTTACTGCAAATGCTCAAACCCAGGACTTCTCACGTGGGATAGATATGCGAGAAATACAAAAATGGAAGAAGCATTATGGTGAAGTACAAGCTCAGAAGTTGCAAGAACACGGGAATATAAGATCCCTTTCTTAAATTGGTAGCATTGGACTTGACACGTGAGGAAGTTCGAGAAGCCAAGAAGAAAAACAGAGAATTAAAAGATATGATGATTAAGGTCTTTGACATGATGCACAAACTAATGGCCACAAGAAAACCAACCTGTAACTATTCTTTATTTCATAAATGGAAGACTCATGTTGTTTGAATCCCGGGTCTATGATGAAGGAAAACTGTGAAGTCATCTCATCGATAGATTTTATTCAAACCTTTATTTGCCTCCACCAAAGATCGGTACTTCCTTTGTAGAGGCATATCTCCATAATGATGCTATTCCAGAAAATAGGTCACGAACATAAATCCTCTTGTTGGGATGTTCAACTTCGAGCATCTACTTCCTTTCTCATCAATCAAGTCACTTGGCAAAGTGACTTTCATTGCGAAACTTGATAAGAAGGCAAACCTCACGGATGATGGCGAAAGAACCCCATAGGGCAGCCATATTCATCATGCGGTATCATGCATTCTTAAAGAAAAAAGGGATGATTGCAACTGCTGAACATGTTCAGTAATCCCTGTTTTCTTTAAGAACGCATAATTAGTGCCATAAATATTCCTTCCCTACAGGCCAATATCCTGTTCTGGCAGCATTCCTCATAAAGAATGCAACAATGTAATCCTTTTTGGTCCTGCCAACTTAGAAGCGACAATTTCAAAGTGCAGAGTTATATCCGATTAGTAACAACATTGTCTTTGGCTGGATGGGATCTAAATTACTTTCCCTACTCACGGGCAAAGAAATATATCAAAGTCGGTCATTTGTCAAGAAGGCGAAGCAGCCGGTATGTACAGGTTGCGGGAAGAACAAGGGTTCAAATCGCCAACAGACAGTACCGCCCGAAGCTACAGCTTGAGTACTACAGTCGAGGCCGATTAACCCGGTCGATTCAAAGAGTGAGTTGCCCAGGGACATGCAGCACTTTAATTTGGGGGATATTGGGACCACATATTGTACCCTTTTGCCCATACCTGCTATTATTTTACCCTTCATCACCTACATTTTGACATACTATCATTTCATCTAATCATTCCAAGGTATAGCGTCCTTTCTCATTACTTTATACTTAATCAGTTTTGCATAATACTTTACATTACTTTTGAACCTAACCATTGATTAAATTGCAGAGGTAATCCATATTTGCAGAATAGTATTTCCAGACCGTCTTTGAAATACGAGCGCCAAAACCACCATTGGTGATCTTTGAAACAGGCTGCTACAGTCCGAAGGATGCATATCTGCAGAAACGAAGCGATTACCACGGTTCATGCAAATCTCGCGAAACCGCGGGCTGAATTTTCGATTCGGGCAAATCTTTGAGATTGATGAGGCATACGATGCTGAAACTGACCTGGCAATACTAGCGGTCAGAAGTAAACCACCGATCAAAGGCACAATTCCGCATTGACAAACAAGCGGAAGTAGTGCGATCTTTAACGACATCGGCCGACTATGAGAAAGGTACACCCGGTAAATAACGGCAATATACAATCGACTCCTGTATTAGCATCAGGTTGCATGAGAATGGGCGCCCTATGCTGATTTAGAAAGAAGATCCGATTTAAGAAAGCGTAGGAGCAGTTGCCTTAATGATTGCATGATGGGATTTCCCTTTAAATCCAAGGAAATCACCATTCGAGGATCAAAATTTTTATGTACTAAGAGCTTGAGCCCGGGGCGTGTTTAATTTCTCCCAATTGTAATATGATATTTCAACGGATGAATAGAAGACCGCTTTGATAAATCGTCTCTAAGCTTTCCTGTTCAGGGGAATCTTGTGAGAAAGTAGGGCCCACCTTCTTCACAAAGGAATTCATCCATAATTAAGTGTGATTAATTTAGTTCCACATTTATATTTTGTTTTTGGTAATTCTTTGGCTCTTGTTTTATGGATTTTTCGTCTTTGGTACCTCTTGACTCGTGTAGTTATTGGATAGATTGTAATTCTTTTTTTCACCAATCTTGTGTGATGATTCTATATTAGCAGAGATTTGATTAAAGATTCCTGCACAGGCAGGAAGGAATTAAAATATCAGATCTTCGTAGAGATTACGTTCTGCTTGATCGTGTTAGACCAAGGTTTGAATAAAAGGTTCCTGCTCGGGGCAGGGAAGAATCTGTACATCGACCACGGTAGATCTCTCCCCACTGCGGTTGTGTGTTAGCCAGTTTGGTTAAGGTACTGCTCAGCCCGAGGAAGGGATTACAACACCTTGTCTTATGTAGAACTCCTTTATCCTTACCAGTGTTAGCCGGAGATTTGGTTAAAGTCCACCTTTCTGACCGGGGAAGGGCTACAACACCTTGTCTCCTTTAGAATCCCTCTTACTCCTGCAAGTGTGATAGCGAGCTTGGTTAGTATCCACCTTGCTTTCGATAGGAAGGAATTTTAATACCTTGTCATACGTAGATTCCTTTTACCTGCATGTGTGTTAGTCAGTGGATTAAGGGTCCATACTCAGAAAGGAAGGAACAAAACATCCTACTCACTGTCTATTTTTCACTAATTAATGTTGGGTTAGAGATCCTGTAGAAAGAAAGAATCGGACTACTACGTTCTCTGTAGATTTCAGTCTAACAAGTGTGTTAAACAGAAGTATGGCCCAAGGTTTCTGCTTAGACGGGAAGGAACTAAGAGCTTTGTTCTCATTAGATAAGAGCTTATTGTTTTCATTATTGCTTTCATAGAAAAGGTGTTGAAGTTCTGTTTGAGAGTAAGGTCTGTTCTCTGATTCTGAATGGTTGTTATCACCATTGCAATGTTATTTTAAAATGTAATCTGATTCTTAAATTGAACTATAAAGAATTGCAATAGGAATATTTCTTTCCTATGATACTATTGAGCTTCAGTTCATTTTAGCAAGTTAAGATAGAATGATTTCTTTACTACAACACTAAGTGCTTTTTGAATTGAGCATATATAGTGTGACTATCTTTGAAACAAAGGAGACTTCCACGGGTTGATAATTTATGTTTCACTTGGTTTGTTTGAAATTAATTAAGCAATTATAGTGATAGCGGTTAAGTGGAAAAAGAATGGGTTAATGGGTTAACCACAGAATATGGAGAAAGCAGACCGTTGTTTGCAAGGAAGCGTCTAGAGGAAGACATAAGAGAGTATAAAGGAAAGGAAAAAAACTCTCTCATTTGTGCAATTGAATTTCATTGACTATCATTTTTGAAAGGTTATTTAGTAGGTATTATTGATATATCAAATTTGTGGCAGAAAAAATCATGGCCGAGGAAAAATGTGGAAGAAAAAGTATGGCAGAAAATTCATTAAAAATTCATGATAGAAAAATTGCGATAGAAAATTCACGGCAGAAAATTACATTGTAGTCGCGGCAACAAAACCGTGGAAACAGAATCACAACAACAGAACTATGGTAGAAGAATTGCGACATAAAAAACAACATGGTTGGAGTCTATTTGTGAGAGATGCCAGCACATCTTCTTTGGTATGTTTTGTGAGCTAGGGTTTAGCTCTTGAGATGGTATTGGTTATTATATTTTGGTATATCATATTTTTATGAGGGATCTGATTTAACTATTTTGTTGTTTTTATTTGGCATATGGATATTGAATATTTTAGTTGTGATGTGTTGTTGAAGTTGTTGGTTTAGTTTGAGATTGCATATCAGTGGGGTTTGTTGTCTAGTGCATATGAGGGTTTATTTCACATGATTATGATTGTATGAACATGTATGGTATTTTGTTGTTTTTATTTGGCATATGGATATTGGTCTTTTGGTTGTGATGTGTTGTTGAAGTTGTTGGTTTAGTTTGAGATTGCATATCAGTAAGGGTTTGTTGTCTAGTGCATGTCAGGGTTTATTACACATGATTATGATTGTATGAACATGTATGGGGCATGGCTATAGAGACATATATGCACATTGTTTGAGTTATATTCTGGCTATATTGGGCATGAAATCTATGTTATCATATTTGATCTATTGAGGAGATTGTTGGTATAGGTTGTTGGCATATGTTGGTAGAGGTTATTGGTACAGGTTGATTACAGGTTATTGGTATAGGTTAATTACAGGTTATTGGTATAGGTTGGTTACAAGTTGTTGACACATATTGGTATAGGGTTATAGAAGTGTATCTCACAAGGAAATTGTGGCATTGGTTTCATCATTTGACACTTATATTTTAGGGCACTTGGACAAGGAAAGGAAAGGGGGTTGTAGCCTCCTTTCGGTTGGTGCTGAAGAGTTAAGGAGTTGGATATTTGTTCATGTTGGAGCCTAATAACTATGTGGTTGTAGCCACCTTCCAGTTGTAGCTAGAGAACCCGGGGGGTTGTAGCCTCTTTCGGGTTGGAGCCAAGGAACTAGGGAGTTGGAGATTCCTTTAGGTTGGATCCTGAGAAACTAGGGGGGTGGATCCTCCTTCTAGTTGGAGCTGGAGAATTAGAAGTTGGTTCTTCCTTGAATGTAATTATTGACATATAAGAAAAAAATTATATTGTTTTCTCACGCATTGAGTTTCCACATAAATATTGGTGTATAGTGTATTATGTGGATGTGTTTGTTATTTTTTTATTATGCACTGATGGATGTTAATGTTTATGATACAATAATATATTGATGATGAATAGATGAACATGGTTGAATAAGTGAAAATAATACACATTATGGTTTAAAGGATTAATAAGTGGTATAATTTCTCATTACTGATTCACCCCCCCTATAAGTAATCCAATAGGTACTTGAACAATATTGGGGATCATCAACATCATCTGCACCTCATGTCAGAGATCACACTGCACCAGAGAAACCAAATGGGAAGGTAAGCTCACTAAAATAATTCTTGAGAAATTGCATAGAGATAATGAAAGATGAAACTACACTGAAAAGACTATATGATATGATTGATCATTTTATGAAAGGAAGAGAAACTCACATCGCACAAAGGGTAGTGAATCAGGTACTACGCAAAAATAGGACCAAAAAAGAATTCATATTCATTGGGAATATGATGTGGATAATGTTATCTTGGAATTGGGGTCTGATGTGAATGTATTTCCTAAAAATACCTCGGAGATTATGATAAAACCCAAGCTAGCATGGTATCCTATTAAATTAAGGTTCATGAATCAACACAAAATAGTACCGATTGGTCGATTAACAAGAGTACCTGCAAACATAGATGGGGTGCACAATGTGGAAGACTTTGAGGTTATTGAGATCATGGATGATAGTGAACCATATCCAACATTGATGGGATTGGAATGGGAATTTGATAATCATGAAATGATAAACATGAATAAGAGGGAAATGATATTTGAAGTTAGATATTTGAAAGTTACTACACCAATGGACCTAACAGAATGAAAGAGATACATAGATATAGCAATAGGAAATGCCATTGACAATTTGTATAACATGACTACGCAGATGGATGATTATGTAAACCATATTGTATATGGTGTGCTAAGTTGGAGAAGTATCAGTTTGTGTGCATTAGACTCAGAGGAAGGTCTAGAGAATTATCAACAAAGGATGCATGAAGTCTCAACTAGACAATGCACACACATGGCCTGATCCTTGCACTAGATTGTAACAAATATATGTGATCCACCTGTTAGGACCCAAACATGTCCCTTTTTCACCATCTCTTTTTCTCATTCAACCTTACCAATTCTATGCTAAATGCCTACTAATTGTTTCTAAGACCCTTTTTCCCAAGGTATGCATCATTAAGCTTGCTTTTATATTTTATTTACTTTAACATGTTGGATTGGTAGCGTTTCTCATATTTTATCCATGAATATTCAAATTAATGATTAAACTGTGTAGAGAAGCCAAGTCTTAAAGAAATATCATTGATGTTACACAAGGCTGTTACAACTATGCACCAACTCTATATGTTGTTACACGACTACAACAATTGTGCACCCTTTTTGGAAGCTGCTACACCTATTGCAACAGATATCCACTGATCCTGGAAGCTGGTCCCTCATGCAAATTCAAATCATGAAGACTGATCCACAAGGTTGTTACATGTTTTGGTTCACATTGATGATGAAGATCATTTAACAGATTTTGTATATCATACAAACATCTTGAGAATCTTCGATTCTCAAAGTTGTTCTGAGTCCTTTTTCAACTGAATAACTCTGTCTTTAAATAGCAGAGCCTTTGTAATCATTATCATTGAATTTTAGCTGTGAACAAAGAGTGAAGAAGAGCACATTGTATCTGAACCTTTTTTGGCGAATTAATAAGAAGTGGATTGAGTTTCGTTAACTTATCGTAGTCTATTTTTGAGTGGATTCAGTGAGAGGGAAAGAGACCACCTTCCTCATAGACTCCCCTCTATTTTGTTGTTTATAATAATTACTTTGAATTGGATAATTGATCTGTTTATCATTTCTATCATATATTTGTTTTTACAGTCAGTTCTTTCATGTTTAATGCGCATGTGTGTATCTCATGAGAATTAGAGAAAAATTGTTCGATACCACTAGAGAATTGCTTTCCTTTCCTACATTAGATTTAATCTCTGGAAAAAAAAGTGTAAATTCCTTTTATGCAGTTAAGTAGGTCTCTTTTCAGCAAGTAGCACAAAGTTTCTTTCTGCAAGAGTAAAATAGAAAGTTAGAATAAATAATCTAGGATTCTTATGCACCCATCAGTTCAGGATTTCATTTATGCAAGTGTTATTTCAATTATGTAGAAGCTCTAGCCGTGTCAACAACTTGTGTTAAATTTCAACCTTTCAATTAGGATTCTTACTGTAATTTGAATAAATGTTTCTTCCATAATCTAGCATAGACCGTGCACAATTATCTTGCAATAACAAAACTTCCCTGGTTTTGACAATTTATATTTAAGACCTTAATTATCTATTTAATTAGACAATTGAAGTGCCCAACATTTTGGCATCGTTGCCGAGGAAGATAATTATAGATTTTTGTAAGAACATTAGTTTTATTTTCTTAGGAATGAATAAGTCTGCATGAATCGAGGAACAAGAGGACGTATTCCCAAAAATACTAATGCTACAGGTACCAGAGGACGAGGAGGAAGGAACCCTGCACTGGGAAGACCAACCTTTGTTGATGATATTATAGCCAGAGAAGATTATTCTTTAGGATCTATCTTCCACCCTTCAAATCCTCCAAGGAGACAAATTCCTCAGTCATCAGAACTGCCCCAGTTAGAAACATCGCTTTCATCAAGGGCTAAAGTTGAAAGTTTGTCACCAAAAAATCAGCAAGCAACGCTAGAGAATATTGAAGATTGAAGAAGTATAGCTTGGCCAAGAGAAAGAGTAGAAGAAGTTGTTTATCAGATTAACAAACAAATATTCACTAAAGAGGATTGATACGCTTACCGTATTGAGTGGAACGAGAGGGATTCATGGAAAATCAAGGAGATAATGAAGAGGAGTTCAACCAAGAGGAGCCACAGAACAATGAAGATCAAGTAAATGATGAAAATATTATCTCTACCCTGGTTTTTCCTATTACTAATATTCATACAAGGGGGATAGCTACTATGAAGAACATACCTCTTTCAACCCTACCAAATTTCCATGGATTGTCTACTAAGGATCCAGATGAGTTTATGTTTGAATTTGACATTCTGTGTAGAAGCTATGACTACACTACTACTGTGCAAAAACTTAAACTATTTCCAGCCACATTGAAGGGATATGCATTAAGATGGTTCATGAGCCTTGGAGGAGAGAATATCTCAACATGGGTACAGATGAGGAAGCTTTTCCTGAACAATTACCAAGACTATTGTCGAACAAGGGAACGAAGGGAGGAATTGTTCAAGATGTCTCAGAAAGAGGATGAGACCCTTGAATATTTTGTAGAGCAACTCCAGTACAATCTACAAAGATCTGGACATCCATATGTGAGTAAGGAAATTTTGAAAACTATTTTTCTAAAAGGGGTTAGAGATGATTTTTTAGACATGTTGAATATTCTTTGCAAGGGAGATATATCTAAGGAATCCTATGAATACATTGTAAATATTTGCAAGAGATGTTCTCTAGGAACTACAAGGAATACATCAATTACCAAGGATACCAATTTTTCAAGGGTACATAAATTAGCCAATGGAGGGGAAACAAGAGAAGAAATAGGTAATCTATTAGAATATTTCAAAACATAAATGATTAACTCTTTTTCTTCACAAATTGATACTCTACAAATTAAACAAAAACAAGCATAAGAAGAAAAGGCATTGTCCGTTTTCTGTCCAAAGTGCAGAGACAAACATTCGAAAAGGGAATGCCCATTGAAGAGTGTTCAGGTATGTCTTATTTTTGAATTAGATCATCCTACTGACAAATGTACCTCTTTACCAGGTGTAAAAGAATCAATGAAGGCGACTAATGAGGAAGGGGAGGTTACCTATCTAATTACACAAAGAATACAATGGCAGCCAAGAGGCCAAGGTATGAACTCTCAATTCTCTCCTGCAACACTTAATTATTGGAACAATTAGTTACCTTATGGCTAGTTGAATGCTCCCCCTCCAAATCCAATTCTCCCTCCTTATCAAGATTCCAATGAATGGTTACCTATGCCCCAACAACAGAGTCACCATGGGCAATGGAACCCATATTAGAGAGGCCCTCAAAAACAATTTAGCTATCAAAACCATCATCTGAACCTCTATCAACAATAGTTCCAACCCCAGTATCAACAACCACAACTGCAGTTACCTCCAAATGCCCCATAGAACAATCCTCCCTTACGACCTCAGATGCCTGTGCAACCTAACCCAAACCCAAATAACAAGGTCATTCAGAATATTGATATATATAATGTTCCAGCTCTGTCTATTACTCCTATGCCTTGTGATGAGATAAAATTAAGTTCTTGGAGAATAGTTGAGCCCATAATTGAAGATGCTCCATCTTCAGAATAAGACAAGGAATCAAGGGAAAAACCATTTTCTGATACAGAAGAAATTGACCAACCTATTAAAGAATCAACAGACCCCCATTCCCTGAAAGACTGGAAATTACCAAAATTGTGGAATTACCATCCTTCAATCTCTTAGGAGAATTGGAAAACATGCATGTTAACATTCCAATATTGCAAGCGATTAGAGATGTCCCTATTTATGCTAATAATGTGAGATATCTTTGTATCAAAAGACCTGGAAGGAAACCTAGGGACCCCCTCATAGTGCATGTAGTGGGGGACTTGTCTGAACTGATGTTAGGAAAAACCCCACCCATTAAATATGGTGACCCAGGAAACCCTACAGTCACTGTCAAAATTGGACAAACACCTATTCCCCATGTGTTAGTTGACTTAGGGGAAACAATTAATATTATGTCAATAGAAACTACACAATTTTTGCAACTCAGAATGAAATTCTAACCTACTCCTACTACTTTAGAATTAGGTGATTGTTCCACCATCAAACCAAAAGGAGTAATCGATGATTTAGTCATTTCAGTTGATTCATGGGAGTATCCCGCTGATTTTGTCGTTTTGCAACCCAAAACCCGTCTGGGGGGGAACCCTCTAATTCTAGGAAGACCGTGGTTAGCTACAAATGATGCCTTCATTGGTTGTAGATTTGGTTCCATGACCATCTCTGATGGTTATGAAACAAAAAAACTTACCATGTATCCTCATGCTACATCCAATATGGACCCCAAAATTCTTTATGGATGGACATTGAGGATGAAAGTTCTCCGCCTGTGCTAACCATAGGAAAAGCCCTGAGTTTCAAAGATGAGACAGAGGATGAGTTAATCAATTTTTTTTATCTATGACTCCTCTGTTGTTACACAGAACACGCACCACTGATTGACTGGAATATTTGACCCTATTTCCCAGGAAGAGATGAGCCCAGAAATGTTCTCTGAAACTGTTGTAAATCAAATCGATTTAGCTGTAGTAGAAAACGCTGTAATAGAAAATGTTGAAACAACAACAACCGAATTATTTCCCAAAGTCAATTCTAAGAGCATCACTGTAGAAATCAAACCTAGAAAAACCCCGAACATCAATCCCGATTTATCTATTGCTAAAACTCGTCGATTGATGAAGTTACTAATTGAACATAAGGAGGCATTTGCCTGGGATTACATGGATATGAAAGGAATTTCTTCTAAACTATGCACCCACCATATATACATCAAGGAAGAATGCCAACCCATTTTCCAACCCCAAAGGAGGATGAACCCTAATCTTAAAGAAATAGTTAAAGAGGAACTCCAAAAAATTCTCAATGCTAGATTCATCTATCCTATATCAGACAGCTAGTGGGTTTCACCATTGGTTATTGTACCTAAAAAGAATGGTAAGTGGAGAGTGTGTGTGGACTATAGAGACCTGAATAAGTCCACACAGAAGGATCATTTCCCTCTACCATTTATTGATCAGGTTCTAGACAACCTAGCTAGGAAAAAGTTTTTTCTTTCCTAGATGGATTCAATGGCTATAACCAGATAAAAATTGCTCCACAGGAACAATATAAGACCACCTTTACCAGACCTTGGGGTACATTTTCCTACAAGGTTCTCCCATTTGTCTTGTGTAATGCACCATCCACATTCCAGAGAGCTGTAAATGGTATTTTTTTTGATATGGTGAATGACTGTATGGAGATATTCATGGATGATTTTACACCTTATGGTATTGATTTTGATGAAGCTTTGACTAATTTGGAAAAATTTCTCAAAATATGTATACGGTCTCGTCTTTTTTTAAGAACAGAAAAATTCCATATGATGATGAGCGAAGGTGTGGTGATAGGAAACTTAATTTCTTATGCAGGAATTCAGGTAGACCCAACCAAAATCTAGGTCATTTTGGACATTCCAACTCCAACAACTCAGAAAGAGGTAAGAATTTTTTAGGGCATGCTGGATATTACAGGATATTCATTAAGAAAATTTCCAAACTTGCCTCTCCCTTGTTTTTCCTATTAACAAAATATGTTGACTTTCGTTGGACTAACAATTGTGAATTGTCTTTTACAGATTTGAAACTGAAATTATCCACAACTCCCATTTTGAGAGGGCCCAATTGGGCTTTGCCTTTTCACATTTCTTCAGATGCCTTAGACACTACAATTGGTGCAGTACTAGGGAAACAGGAGGACAAATAACCCTATTCTATCTACTATATCAACAAGAACATGGCTCCTGCTGAGTTAAATTATACAGTTATTGAAAGAGAATTCTTGGCAGTAGTTTATGCAATCAATAAATTAAATATCATACTAATCATACAACAATTAAATATCTGATGAATAAACCTATTACTAATGCCAGAGTAAAAAGATGGTTGTTATTACTTCAAGAATTTGACATCACAATAGTCGATAGACCAGGGAAAGAAAATGTGGTTCCTGATTTTATCTCAAGGCTACATATAAATGATGATAATTCACCATTAGATGATTCCTTTCCAGATGAACATTTTTTTGTAGTATCTTCTAACTCACCTTGGTATGCAGACATTTCTAATTACTTATTTGTAGGGAAGGTACCTCAACATCCATCCCCAAGATAAAGAAGGAAAGTCATTCAGAAGAGTGCTCAGTATAGTTGAATAGAGGGATACCTTTTCTACACAGGCCTAGATCAAGAAATCAGGTGATGTGTGAGGGATGATGAAGTTTATGAGCTGCTCAAAGCTTTCCATGATGTCCCTTTTTGGGGTCATTTTGTTGATAAAAGGATTGGACATAAAATTTTAAGGATGGGCCATTTTTGTCCCACCATATTTCCAGATGCCAAGAAGTATGTCCAGGCCTGTGACAGTTGCCAACAAATGGGTCATGCAAATCATAGGGATGAGATGCCTCCCCAGCCTCAAGTGGTGTTACAACCTTTTGATATATGGGCCATGGACTTTGTAGGGCCCATTAACCCACCTTCTAATCAGAAATTTTATATATTGGTCTGTACAGATTACATGACCAAGTGGGTGGAGGCAAAAACACTCATCAGGGCCTCAGAAGAAGCTGTCTTAGCATTCATTTTTGAAGATATCTTTGTTAGGTTTGGAATTCCCAGAGAATTAATAACTGATGGAGGAACCCCTTTCACATCACATAAGTTTGAAGCCCTACTCAGTCAATATCATGTTTTACATAGAACAACTTCTCCATATCATCCACAAGGTAATGGCCAAGTAGAAAGTGTAATATACCAGATATAAAATGTATGCAGAACATAAATAAAATGCTAGTAATGGCAGATTAACAAAAATATAACCAGAACATTCACCACAATAACACTGAAACAATATGAGAAAAATAACATAAATAATACTTTGAATTTGAAAGCAATGTTCATGGGCCTCTTCGAGGGGGAAACCTCCAGTTGATCAAAGATCTATTACAATAGTACCCTCGACTCCTATTTATACTAAAAAGAAACATCTAGAGGAAGAACCTTCTAGAAGCAAAAGATTCTATTAGGTCTTCTTACATCTGCCTTATTCTATTTTATTGAAAGGCCCTGGTAATATTGACCTTTATTACATCTGAATATATTGTTCTACATATGTGTGGGTTAGGAACCTAACATGTATGACCCCTTAAAAACAACCTTGTCCTCAAGGCTTGAGATGAGGAAATTACTGCAGAATGGTAGCTGGTTCCCAAGTGGTGTCTGCTAGAATTGTATCTTTCCACTGGACTAGCACTTACTTGATGGTTCTCTGACATAGGCGATGCTCATGCTGGTCCAAAACTTCTTTTGGCTATAGCCAAATGGATCCTTCTTCAACTAACTTTGGAAGGTTGGTTTGAATTTGGCACTTAGCTCCAATCACCTTCTTTAGGCATGAAACATGAAAAATAGGATGTAGCTTTGAATGGTTGAGCAAATCTAACTAATAGGCTACTTGTCCCACACACTTGAGAATGGTATAAGGAACACAAAATTTGGGCGCTAGCTTCTGACAATGCTCGGCCTTGAGGGAAGTTTTATTGTAAGGTTGCAGTCGAAGAAACACCTGATCCCCTTCTGCAAATTAACGTTCAGAGCAACCTTGATCTGCTTGTTGTTTCATGCGATTTTGTGCCATGACCAAATTTTCTTTGAGGGTATGGAGAATATCCTTTAGAGTTGTAAGTGTTAGGTCAACCACCTGGACCTTCGAGGCACCCGGTAAGTATGAGATAACTGAAGGTGGCTTCTGTCCATATAGTTGTATGGTATAACGTGTTGTACCACCATTTAGCTAGGGGTAACCATTGAACCCACTGATTTTTCTTTTCCGAGGAAAAACACCTCAAATATGTTTCCAAACACTTGTTGACAACTTCCGTTTGGCCATTAGTCTAGGGATGATAAGTTGTGTTGATATGCAATTCCGTGTCTTGTATCTTGAACAATTCTTGCCAAAAATTGCTTGTGAAARTTGGGTCGCGATCAGAAACAATAGAGTGCGGCATGCCATGAAGCTTGAAGACCTGATCCACAAAAATTTRAGCCACCGTGGATGTTGTAAATGGGTGTTGAAGGGCACCAAAATGAGCATACCTGGAAAGGAGATCAACAACCACCATGATGACAKATTTATTTCCYGATTTGGGTAAGACGGTAATAAAATCCATAGAGATATCCTTCCAAATAGAAGGTGGAATTGGGAGTGGTTATAGTGTKCCCGGGGATTTGACTGTTTCTCCCTTGTTGTGTTGACACACATCACATTTAGCWACAAAATTATGAATGTCCTGTTTCATACCATCCCAGAAAAAGCAATGTTTGACCCTATCATAGGTTTTGRTGAACCCTGAGTGYCRTGYTGTGGGTGTAGCATGAAGCTCATAAAGTACCATGAATTTAAGCTTGGATTGTTTACTTAAATACAAACGGCCTTTGTATCGAAGTTCATCATGGATCCAAGAGTACCCTAGGGAAGTTGAAGTATTGGACTGAAATTGTTGGATCAACTGCGAACTTTTGGTATCTTGTAGCCATTCCTGGTGAACAACTTGGAGCCAATCTGGTACAATGAATGAAAGAAGAAAAAGGGATCCTTTATCTTCATATTTTTTGGGAAAGTGCATATGCAACCACATTGTCTTTTCCTTTCTTGTAAATGAGCTCATAATCATGTCCAAAGAGTTTATTCACCCATTTTTGTTGTTCTGGGGAGGAAATGCATTGTTCCAGAAAATACTTGAGGCTTTGATGGTCTGTCTTAAGTTGGAAATGGTTCCCCATTAGATAAGGGCACCACAGATCAATGGCATGTAGAATAGCCAACATTTCCTTTTCATAGATGGATTTGCCCAGATTTCTTTCAGATAGTTTCTTGTTGGTAAAGGCCAAAGGTTGACCCTCTTGCATAAGGACAACACCAATTCCTTTGCCCGAGGCATTACATTCCAACACAAAGCTCTTTGTGAAATCAGGAAGGGTGAGGACTGGAGTGGTGCACATGTCCATATTCAAGGTTTGAAAATCTTGAGAAGTGGTTGGAGTCCAAGTGAAAGAGTTCTTTTTTAGCAGAGAAGTGAGAGGTGCTGCAATCTTCCCATAATTCTTAACAAATTTGTGATAAGACCCTGTTAAGCCCAGAAATCCACGCAAGCTCTTAAGAGTCTTTGGGTGAGTCCAATCTTGCATAGCTTCAATATTTTTAGGATCCACCATGACGCCATCTTTTCCAATCATATGACCCAAGTATTCTACTTCTGAGGTGCCAAAAGCACATTTAGACTGTTTCAGGAAACGTTGGTGCCGAGAGAATAGATGGAGATATCAATCCACATCAGAAAGATGGTCTGTCCAGGTTTTTCTATAGATGAGGATATAATCAAAGAAAACTAAGACAAAATGTCAGAGAAAATGATGGAAGATGTGATTCATGAGCCTTTGGAAGGTGGAGGGGGCATTACACAAGACAAAGGGCATGACCAAAAAATCATAGTGGCCCTCATGAGTTTGAAAGGAATTCTTGGGAATGTCTTCCTCTTTCATATGTATCTAGTGGTAGCCCAGACGAAGATCAAGTTTAGTGAAGAATTGCACGCCACTCAATTCATCCAGGAGGTCATCAATGACAAGAATGGGGAATTTGTCTTTGATGGTAATTTTGTTGAGGGCACGGAAGTCAGAACATATTTTCCAAGAACCTTATTTCTTCAGGACCATGACCATAGGATAAGAGTAGGGGCTCATACTAGGGTGGATAACGCTTGCATTAAGGAGTTCCTTGACCATTTTCTCAATTTCATTTTTTTGGGAAAAGGGGTGACGATACGGGTGGATACTGGGAGGAAGGCTTCCAGGTACAAGGAGAATGGAATGATCATGAACACCACGGGAAGGAGGGAGTCTTTGGGGAGTGGAAAATACTAATTGATGTTTAGAAAGGATGGCTTGGAGGTCTTGTGGGACCTAGGGTGTCTATGTGTCTATGTTGCTTGTATGGCATGGAGTTAGGGGATAACACCATAATGACCTTTTTTGAGCAGTTTTTCCATGCGATGGGAACTAATGATCTCAGGTGAACCAACGGTGATGCCTTGGAACTTATATTGGTGGACCTCCTAGTTGAACTGCATGATTGAGTCTTTAAAATCCATGAGAATGGGACCCAAAGTCCTTATCCAGCCTTCACCCAACACAATGTCACAACCTCCCATGTTGATAGAAAACATATGGGATTTCAGGTGGTATTTACCAATTTGGAGACGCACATTTTCACAACGCCCTCCACATTTCATGGAACCACCATTGAGAATCATGATTTGGAAGTTATTGATGGCATGGATGTAGCAATGAGTTTCTTGGGCAATGCGGCGACGAATAAAATTATGGGTGCTGCCACTATCAACCAGAATGATGACCTTCCAATGCTTGATGTAACCGATTAGCTTGAGGGTTTGGGGAGCAGAGAGGCCAGTGAGAGCATTGAGGGAAATGATCAGTTCTACTTCAGGAGGGTCTGAGAGAGGGGTTATGTCAGTGGATTCAGGTGACTCAGACACAAAGGGAGTTTCTACATCCTCTTTCAAAATATCCTCGGAGATGGTCATAAAAATCTTTTGTTCTTTACACTTGTGGCCCAGGAAATATTTGTCATCACAGTTATAACAAAGGCCTTTGAGTTGGGATTCAACCATTTCATCCCTGGTCAATTTTTGGATCTTTAGTGGAGAAAAGGGAGTAGTGAGATTTACTAGTTTAGGGTGAGGGATAAAGGAGGGTTTTCGATTTTGAGAAGATACAAGATGTTGTGCTTCTTTAGCTCTTTTAGTATCCTCGACCCAACTCTGAGGCCGAGCCATGAGGACATGGGCCCGAATCTCATCCTTGAGGCCACTGATAAAACACTCTCAGAAAAAAGCATCATACATGCCCTCTATTCTAAAAACCATGCGCTCAAAGGCAGTTATAAAGTCTTCCACTGTTCCTAATTGTTTCAACTTTGTCAAACGACCCAAATGGTTGGTGTCAGTGTCAAAGCGTTCATAAAGCTCTGCCACAAAGTGTGCCAAGTAATATGCCCTTGACGATAAGTTTTTCTCCATTGCCACCATTGCCAACGTTCTTGATCTAGATGGAGAACACCATACCAGAGTTTGGGTAAGTCATTTGTAATGCCGTATAAAGAGAAATAATGTTCCATTTGGGTTACCCAACCAGTGGGGTCCAAGCCATCAAATTTGGTCACATCCACTCGTGAAAGGCATAGGTCATGTTGAAAGTGATGGTTCTAAAAGTTATGGGAATGGGAGGAATGGTCACCTTTAGTATGTGGAGGTGAGGAAGAGGAAGGGTTATCTGTAGGGATATGCAGTTTGGTGCAAAGTGCCGAAAGGAATGATTCGAGATGGGTGGTGAGGTCTTGTTTGATTTCCTCTATTGAGGACTGCATGGTTGTATTGATGGCATAAACATTGGCACCGAGTTGTTTCACTTCTTGTTGGGTCTCGATGAGACCAAATTGGAAGGTGTTGAAGAGAGCTTCCAAGTCTTGGCTACGGGTATGGGCCATGAGGATGAGGGAACTAAAAAAGGGTGGGCGAGGTCAATTTTTTTTTCTTCAAAAAATGATATGGATGAATGTGATAAGGGAGAAGAGATGAATCCAATGGAATATGTCTCAAATGATGGTGAAAAAATTTCCAGACTCATTTTTTTTTTCACCTACGGAGTCATACTTCGGTCTGAAGAATACTGCAGAGAGGAAATTCCCAAATTCTTAACCTGAAAGAAATGTGTATTTACTTGGCAACCCGAACACAGTTTCACAACAATAGATCTTTGTCTGTTTTAATTTTCTTATGTTTCTGTCCCCAAGGGTTAGGTATTCAAGGGTTCTACAAACAAGGGTTTTCCCTGTGTTATAGCTCTCTGAAATACGTGCAGGGTCCAACAGTAGTACTCGGCCCAATATCTCAGGGCACTAACTAAGGAGGATAGACCATACCCTTAGCCATACTACCCAACTACCTAGGCACTAGAGAGTATCTTCCCGAGTGTTGTTCTCGGTGACACTATAGTAGTCAGGCAGCCGATCGATTTATCTAAAGAGGGCTTCATGTAATCTAGGTCGATCCGTACATAGGTGTTGTCTGATGCGCTACCACTCGAAGGGGTACCAACAGGGGTTACAAGGGTGGTGTTGGCAGCCAACCAATTTTTTTTTATTTCTCTCAAAAGCTGCCTACACCCTTTGTGGTATTATGACAAATCATTGTCGCATTGTGCTT